>JASCZW010000365.1:0-287759 GCA_034211315.2 Aedes japonicus | reverse complement strand
GGGTCGGCGCTGGCCATTTCACGGCTTCGGATGGCGGCAGCCGGAGGGGATGAAAATATACCTGATGCGTTCGTACGGAGCAAGACGCGTTAATGTGTATGGCGATTCCTGCGCTGGTAGAGGAAATAGAAGAAGTGCTTGTTTAACAACCCTTATACGACTTATCATAAATCGTGGTTTATGAGCTATATCTGCCGCTCGTTGGTGAGCTGGCGGTGGTGGCGGAGGTTGCTGCGGCTCTGACTGGCCAGTGTATTTTCGATGTAATACAGCACGTCACCTTAAGGTGGGAAGAAGGCAGTAGGAGAAAAGGATGCGAAGTTCGCCGCTTGTCGGCTTGGACTATGAATTTATTGTCACTTCATGACCAGCTTTTGCTCCTATGGTACGATGTTGTTCCCTTTTACGTGTCGATGGTTTGGGTGAGGTTGTAACTGTTTTTTTTTCTTCTCATGTATAGGTGCTACAGTTATTTTTTCTGCGGCATGTTTTTCATGATTCTGGCAAAACGTGTCGTCGCGAAACCAGGGATTGAGACAACGAAACTGTCAAGAGGTGTTTTACATGAGCAGATTTATTGCTGTCGGCCCTTTTGCACTATCTCCGGTTGGCGCGGTTTTTGGAAAGCGTGCCTTGCATGACAAATTTTCACACCAACTCTCTTCATTACCAAAAAACGGAAAGGGATGCGATTTCTTAGGATACCTTCATCTGTGAATTGAACTTTCAGCGGAACAAATTCAACATATTGTGCAATAAATGGTGTACAGACCTCGTAAAGTCACTGAGAAAGTTGGCCAAATGGATCGATTAAGTCAGGTAAACTAAAAAAAATTGAATGCTAGCAATCTCTAATCCAATCAAAAACAAAACAAATTAGTATCAGTTAGAATGGCTCATCGAACTGATTAAAATAAATGAATGGTTCCTGCAAAACAAATGCTAAGCAGAAATGGTGAGAAATTGATCAGGAGCTCGATTCATTAGGACCATCTTGCCATTGGAAGAAATAACAAACAGTAAATTTTACTTTCTCGTGTGAGTACTAGAGAAAAGGCTTGTTAGCTTGAACGGCTTGTAAGATGGAACAGCGCCACTTTTGACATTCACAGCGACAACACTATCGCGCTGACAAGTGTTAACCTCATTTTTTACTATTCTTCATTTTTCATTTGCTTTTGGAGTGAATGCACTCATTCGATTTAGCTCTTCCAGGTTTCAATGTTCGAAAGTGTTGGCATAATTAAAATAGCAATTATTTCTTGTGCTTAGTAAGTGGAATTTTCCCATCGATATCAAAAGGCTAACATTTGTGTTGGCTTGCATTTTTGGTGTATTTTTATGGCATTTCCAAACAAATCGTAAAATGAAACAATTTTTTGATGTTTTGTGTTTATGGCGTCATGTTTGTAAGATGACACTTTTGGGCGTGTAAGATGGAACACATTTTTTTTTCGTTTTGAAACATATGAATAATATTTTTTATGTTTGGAAATGCCATGGAATCAGCAATAAATTGAAATATAACAATACATTTTTTGAAATTGCAATTTTCGATGGATTTCGAATATCGGCCATATTTTTTTTGATGAGTAGAAATAATCAGTTTCGTGGGCCAACTTGGAGCCTTTTAGTTCCTCTTTCGAAAAATCCTCTAAAAAATTAAAAATTAACATGTTACGAGCAAAAAACGAATAGTGTTCCATCTTACAAGCCATTTTTTGAAATTGCAATTTTTGATGGATTTTGAAAATACGCCATAACTTTTTTTTTGATGACTATAAATAATCGGTTTGCTAGGCAAAGATGGAGCTTTTTAGTTCTTCTTTCGAAAAATGTCTTTGGATTCGTGGAAAAATAAAAATTATGCATATTACGAGCAAAAAACGGATCGTGTTCCAACATACAAGCCTTTCCTATATTATTTATGAAATTCCAACATTGTCTTTCAACCCCAATCGGTGGCCGCACGGAGATTTAGAAGAACAGAAAAAGTGATGAGCTTTTGAAATAAATCTAAGAATTTTCCTAATGTTTGATTTTGTTTTTCTTATGTTCTTCTCAACTCTTTAAACCTTACCTATAAACTAAATGAATTATGCAATAAGTGCTAAATTCGAAGAAGTTTAGAAAGCAACAGAATTAACGGCTTATCCTAGAAAGTTCAGAGGTAGATATCCCAGAGCTTCAGCCAGAAAAGTTCTTATAGTTCAGGATAGACAGTCAGAAACTTCTCAGAAGTATAGGGAGCACTTCTTAGTACAGGTATACCTCGATAGTACGTACATCAACTATCTCACTTCAAATTGAAATGGCATAAGGACTGCTGATTGTATCTGAAATCTAAAACAACCAAAAGAAAAAGCAGATAGTTGCTCTTATTTTGGTAATACTGGATTTCAGATGCAACTAGTAGTTTATGTGCAATTGCGAGTTGAAGTGAGAGGGTTGATGTACGTACTATCGAGGTATACCTGTAGTTCAAGCAGGAATATCCCAAAAAAGTCAGGTCCAAACATTCCAGAAGTTCAAGGTTATACTTCCTAGAAGTTCAGGAAAGAACACCCCGGAAATCAAGAGAGGACTTCTCAGAGCTTCACAAAGAAGTTCACTTTACAGAGGTTTTGGAGTTTTTCCCAGAAATTCTAGATGAAACCGTCCAGACGTGATACTCGGTCTTTTGGAAGTCAAGGTTTAAAAGGAAAGTAAAGCCGTTGATCCCATCCAACGAGTTGATGGGTTCGATATGTAGGATCCAGGACGTCTCTTTTACGTTACGACAACAACAACAACAACAACAACAACAACAACAACAACAACAACAACAACAACAACAACAACAACAACAACAACAACAACAACAACAACAACAACAACAACAACAACAACAACAACAACAACAACAACAACAACAACAACAACAACAACAACGACGACGACGACGACGACGACGACGACGACGACGACGACGACGACGACGACGACGACGACGACGACGACGACGACGACGACGACGACGACGAAGAATCAGCTGTGAGAAATTTTTCTAGAGGTCCACGTGGAGCTTGGAATACCACGAAAGGACGCATTAGCCCTGCAGTCCCATCGAACGTTCCTATCCACTGAATGCATTCAATGACTGCGCATACATCCTACAGTCTGCAAAATTTTCAATCTCGTTGGCGCATCCCTTGGAGGAAATTTGGACAAAAGAAGAGAATTACTTGTCCATACTTCCAGAACAAAAAATCTACTCTAAGTTTAACAACGCTTTCTTGCACAGAAGGATATACTAACATTTCATCAAACTTCTTCGCAATTTGACAGAATGCAACTGAAAATCTGATATATTGTCAATATCGCATGAAAATGCCAGTCAAAATGTAAGATACCTATAAAAATATTTAAAGCTCATTTTTTTCGGCTATTCTCGCAACTAAAACAAGCTGGAAAAAGCGTAAAAAGCGAGGAAGTTTTTGGAAGCCACTATAGGGTGTCCGAATATTATCCGTACAAGAAAATGGATTTAAAACTATATTGTATTGTTCGATTAAAAAATCAATATACATTTTTTTTTATAGCAATATGTTTGTTAATTACAAGTTTTAAAGGGCGATACGGTCAAAATTTGGTCAATATCAACTTGACGTATTTCTTTCAATTTTGCATTTAAAACTCCTGAACACCCCTCATTTTGAAGGTGTGTGTTAGATGTTGCTCCTATTTTGATTTTGGAATTCACTCTTCAGATTGTCAAAATGCCGTCCAAGCAAGAAGAGCAGCGTATCAAAATTTTGCTCGCGCATCGCGAAAATCCTGAGCTACTCGCACGCGAAGATTGGTAAAATCGCTAAAGTTGCCAAATCAACCGTTACAAATGTAATTAAAGTGGTTGAGGAACGTTTGTCGACAGCCAGGAAGTCTGGATCGCGGGGAAATCGAAAACCGGAAGCCGCTGAGACGACAAAGAGAGTTGCCAGTAGTTTCCAGCGAAACCTAACCTATCTCTCCGAGATGCCGCAAATAAGCTGGGTAGTATCGTCTACAGCCGCTGCATCGAGCCAAAAAACGAGCCGGACTATCGACTTACAAGAAGGTGAGTGACTCCAAATCGCGATGATAAACAAAATACGACGGCCAAAGCGCGATCCCGGAGGCTGTACACGACGATGCTGACGAAGTTTGACTGCGGTAATGAGACGACGAAACCTACGTCAAAGCTGACTACAAGCAGCTTCCGGGACAGGAGTTTTATACGGCAAAGGAAGGAAGGTAGCAGATATTTTCAGCACACGAACTGTCGAAGTTCGCGAAGAACATCTCTGGTTTGGCAAGCCATCTGTACCTGTGGCTTGAAAAGCAGCATTTCATAGACTTCCTGGACTGTCAACCAAAAATTTACGTGAAAGAGTGTTTGAATAAACGTCTGCTGCCTTTCCTGAAGAAACACGGTTGTTCCGTACTGTTTGTGGTTGGCATCTTGCCATTACGGTTAAAAGGCCACGCGAGTGGTACGCCGCCAACAACGTGCAGGTGGTTCCCCAAGGACTAAGAACCCTCCCAACTTTTGCCAGAGCTCCGCCCAATTGAGAAATACTGGGCTGTTGTCAGCGGAACCTGAAGAAGACCAAAAGCTGCTAAGGACGAGCAGCAGTTCAAGGCAACCATGGCTTTCCAGCGGCTGAAGAAGGCGGACAAGGTGGCTGTACAAAATCTGATGGCAGGGGTCAAGCGTAAGGCCCGGCAATTCGGATTTGGAAAAGCGGAAGCCTAACTGAATATATTTCCACAAGATTTTATACTAATTGAACTTGAAAAAGAAATTTAATTTGATTTTTTCAAATAGCTCGATTTCACCGATTTACGCGTTTCCACTTGACCAAATTTTGACCGTATCACCCTTTATATGTTCACTAGCTGAACCCGGTGCAGTATACTACGCATACAGCAAATGAATGAAAATTCAATAGAACCTGCTCATTTATGTTGTTTTTGTGCGTGCATCTGGTTAAACTATTTTCGTTTACTAGTCGCAATTTCTGAAAAAAACAAAGTTATGTTTACAATTAGACTTTAGGATCAGTGAGTTTCTATAGGTCTTCCTTTCTGCGTATGAAGCATTTCAGTGACAAAAAATGTATCATCAAACGAGCCGTAATCCTGTCGGTTTGAATGTAATTTTCCCTTGCATAACCTTTGATCAACTTCTTGTGCATGTCTATGCATGAGTAACTCAAGCATCCCCCATTCTTGGCTAAGCAGGGTCAAACTTCTATCAGTACATGCTGCTCTTACCCAAGAAATACACATTTTGAGTTTAAGTTATGGATAATTCTCATGTTTGGTTCAATTTCTGTTCGTTTGTTTGAGGCCTCCCCCCTCCCACCAGAGAGATAGGTCAAACCACCTTAGAAAAATCTTGTATAAGCTCCCCACATGCAAAGTTGGTTCCATTTGCTTGATTAGTTTTCGAGTGATGTGCAATTTGTGTTTCATTGGTGTGGGAGCACCACTTCTAGATGAGGAGGAGTCTCAGAATCATCATAAGGACCTTCACCGACTCCAAAATCCAGCATAAAAAATCCGGACATACTGCATGCAAATTTTCCGGCCATACTGCATACAAATTTGCATGGCAATGTGACATAGTTCTGCATGTTTGTTTCGAAATTTGTGTTTCATTTGTATGAGACTCCGCTTTCAGAGAGAGAGGGCTTCAAACTACAATAAAAACATTTCTTGCCTTCAAAAACTCGCCTATACCTAATTTGGTTTTCCATTTGCATGATTAGTTCTCGAGTTATGCAGGAATTTGTTTTCATTTGTGGCGAACCCCTTTTCTAGAGGCGGGAGGGTCTCGAACTATCATGGGATACTTTTCCAAACCATAAACCCCATCATACAAATTTCCATGGCAGTAGGGATAGTTCTCATGTTTGGTTGAAATTTGTGTTTCATTTGTATGGGAGCCCCCTTTCCAGAGGGTGGCGGGGTCTCAAAAACCATAGAAACATATCTTGTCTCCAAAAACTCCATGCTAAATTTGGTTTCCTTTGCTTGATTAGTTCTCGAGTTATGCAGAAATGTGTGTTTCATTTGTATGGAGCCCCCTTCCAGATATGAGGAGGGTTCCAGACTATCATAAGAACCTTCTACGACCCAAAAACCCCTCACGCAAAATTTCACGCCGATCGGTTCAGTAGTTTTCGATTCTATAAGGTTCAGACAGACAGAAATTCATTGTTATACATATAATAGCTGCGTCCGGTGCGTGCGCTGCTACTTGCAACTAAATGAAGGAAATTTAATATAACTGGCATCTTTATGGTTTTTTTACCTTCAAACCCCACATGCCAAATTTGATTCGATTTGCTTGTTTAGTTCTCGAGTTATGAAGTAATTTGTGTCTCATTTGTATGAAGCCTCCCTTCCTGAAGAGTAGGGGTCTCAAACAATCATAGAGAACCTTCTCCAGAAACCCTCATATAATTTTCGTTGGTCGGTTCAGAACTTTCCGAGTCTATAAGGGTCTGACAAACAAACAGACAGACAGAAATTCATTTTTATGCATATAGAAAATCTAGCCTCCAAAAACCTCCATATGCTAAAAGTGGTTTGATTTACTTGATTAGTTCTCAGTTATGCAGAAATTTGCTTTTATTTGTATGGGAGCCCCCCCTTTCAAAATGGGGGGGGTATTGAACTTCCATAGAAATATTTCTTGCCTCCAAAAACCTCAACATGCCAAATTTGGTTTCATTTGCTTCATTGGCTCTCGAGTTATGCTAAAAATTATGTTTCATTTTATGGAAGTCTCTCCTTTCGGAAGGCGGAGGGTCTCAAACCACCTTAGAAACATTTGTTTCCTTCAAAAACCTCCATTTGCCAAATTTGGTTCCATTTGCTTGATTTGTTCTTGAGTTATGCAAAAATTCGTGTTTCATATATATTAGAGACCCCTCTTTCAGTGAGCGGAGAGTCTCAAACCACAATAGAAACATTTCTTGCCTTCGAAAAACTCCACACGCCAAGTTTGGTTCCATTAACTTGATAAGTTCTCGAGTTATTCAGAAATTTGTGTTTCATTTGTATGGAAGCGCCCCCCCCTTTTGGCCCATTCCAGATGACAGAGGAGTCTCAAACCTCTATAGATACATTTCGGTCCTCCAAAAACCTTCAGATGTCAAATTTGGTTCCATATGCTTGATTAGTTCTCGAGTTATGCACAAATGTGTGTTTCATTTGTATGAGAGCCCCCCTCTTACAGAGGGCGGAGGGATGAAGAGTCACCTAGAAATATTTCTTGCCTTCAAAAATCTCTACATGCCAAATTTGGTTCCATTTGATTAGTTCTCGAGATATATAGAAACTTTTGTTTCATTTATATGACACCTCCACCTCCCAGAGAGAGGAGGGGTCTCCATACTATCGTAGAAACAATCATTGCCTTTAAAATCCACATGCCAAATTTGGTTCCATTTGCTTTATTAGATCTAGAGTTATGGAGAAATTTTAGTTTCATTTGTGTGACAGCACCCCTCTAGGAGAGGGAGGGGTCTCAAACCACCATAGAAAAAAAAATTGTCTCCACAAAACCCACATGCAAAATTTGGTTCCATTTGCTTGATTAGTTCTTGAGATATGCAGAAAATTCTGTTTCATTTGTATGGGAGCCTCCCTTTTTAGAGAGGGGAGGGGTCTCTGACTACCATATAAACATTTATTGCCTCCAAAAGCTTCCGCATGCTTAATTTGGGTTCCTTTGCTTGATCAGTTCTCGAGTTATGCAGAAATTTGTACTTCATTTGTATGGGAGCCACCCTTTCCAGAGAAGGGAGGGTCTCAAACCATCATAAGAACCTTCCCCGGCCCCAAAACCTTTTTCCATACAAAATTTCACGCTGATCGGTTCAGTAGTTTTCGAGCCTATTAGGTTCAGACAGACAGACAGACAGACAGACAGACAGACAGACAGACAGACAGACAGACAGACAGAAGTCCATTTCCATACCCCTCAGATTTCAAAATTGCCGCCTCGTGCCGAGATGCACGCCTTTAAACGTTTCGGGAGGTTATCCACGATGGCCCCGAGTTCTTCGTCAGGTATTTGTTCCCAAACCTTTAAAAGAGACGATGTTCTAGTGGTTTATGTGGTGTACTGAAGGCCATACCGAATAGTCCATCGGATTCAAATGGCTCTTTTAAAAAACTTCCTCGATTTTTGAAAGCAGCAGGAAGCAACTGCCGATCAGTTTGGTGGTGGTGATGCTGCTCGATTGTGAAATCTTTTTATCCGGTTAACAGCACTGACCGATAGCTGCCCTCGGATTGGCGGTTCAGGAGAACCTTAGCTTTCTCCAACCGGTTTGCTTTCATGGTGTCATTCAAATAGTGATGCACATGCACAGTTTATATGACTGAAGCTTCAAATCATCGTGAACTATGGCCCCAATGGAAGATTTTGAAATTTTCATTGATTTCGCCAGCTTTGGGATGGAAATCGAGAAATTTCTGTCGTCGGATAATCTCGCGCATTTGTGGAGTCGAACGGTGCGCTTTTTTCCTCTCCTGCGCGGTCATCTAGAGTTTCAAGCCGTTGGTTACACAATGTAGATTTTGCCATATTTGAGGTCTTTGCAATAAGTTCTACTACATCCAGTCGGAAGAAATTGCTCAGGAAATTCCTCAAAAGAGAAGAAGACTCAAAGAAATACTAAATATCCGAATTGGTACAATATGACATTTGAAAAACCCTGATAAACCGCAAGCAAGAAACTCATAAAATTTACAAGAAAAACAATAGCGATTAAAGCTACGAAAATTATCTTGACAGTAATGCACTGGATGAATATAATTCAAAAACTGATCTATAAATAAAGTCCTGCCAAATAATTCCTCCAACTACGTCAAAACAAATTGAAAATCTGAAAACTTCCTACGGAAATGCATGTTGATTTAACTGTTGGGGATAACTCAGAAAAAAAAAAATGTAATATTTTTGCAATTTTCTTCCAAGAAATTTAAAAAAACATTTTCTGTAGAGGACCTCGAATGCGACTATTGCCCTTGCGCTGAACTGGCCGGCTTGACTTGCCACAAAGGCTCAGTAGGGATTGTCTTTCAAGACCCGAAGCTAAGAGTCAGTTCCATTGTGGTTATATCACACAAATTAGTTTTTCTACACATTTTTTCAGCCTGTCAGCATGGAAAAGCTGGTTGGCGTAGCATTGGCAACGTTGTCAACTTGACAATAGGAAAGTGAGTGGCCGCGACTGAAGATCGTGGTCAAGCAGGGTGTATTTTCCATTCTCATTTGATTACCAATTTCAGCACGGTTTGCGACATCTTTGCATTTCAAATAACTTTTGCATTTCAGGGCACAGAGCAGCATGACAATGTAATGCTTGTAATACTCAATTTGTCTTTCAGCATTTCAGCAAAACATAACAATCCAGTGGCTTTCAGTTTCATTTTGTAAATACATATATTATATTCTATTATGTACATTATATACATATATTCCAAAGGGTACGGGTGGAATACAGGGTGCCAGACGAAGTGTAGGCTGGATGAGGGATTCGTGGTTATCTGGCCCAAGTCATGGATAACAACTATGCCTTCCTTGATGGAAGTCGTCAGATCGAGATCGGCGAAGGTCTAATTGTCTTTCAACAGTCTACAGTGAGTTTGCTAATCCTATTTTTAATATACCACCAGACGGAAATCCTAATGTGTATTGCTTACTGTTCATTTCTAAGAGCGTTTCGTTGAAAGGAGATTCTCTATCCTTTCCGTGGGTTTCGTGTAAGTGCTTTTGCTTACGGGTCCACGGGTCGTTTTTAGCCCTTCTTACAGCGGGATAGTGAGAATTACACTGCCGTTCTACGCATAACTGTCCCATGTTGCTTTTGGTCAAATTGCAGCTTTTGCGAAATATGCTTAATTTTTTAACTATACTATTAGATACAAACAAAAATTATATACTTTGTTCTGAGTTTGTATAAAAAAAACATCAAGTTAGATTGTCCCACGTTGAAATTCTAGGCATAAAGGTCCCATTACGACTTTTCTAAAGAGATCTAAGAAAAAAACTAGAAGGGACAGCCCAATGGGGTTGTACGCAAAGTTGACGTAGGACTACGAAGCAATGTGCAATCTAGATCGCTTGATTGTTTAAAGAGTGGCCGAAATTGGTTTCCTTCCAAATCGAATTCCCATACACTAAACGTTCGCACCACAATCTTTATTATTTGATATAGCCTGTCTTGGTATCTTCATTCATACATCTTGCTTTCACTGGAAATAATATGTATGTCATATGATATCAAGATACTCTATATCACGTAATATACCTTGCAGTGCGAATGAGTTTTGTTCATTTGGGAAACTTTTACTCAAGAAGCTGGTTTCATTCACCTCCAATTGCATACGGTTTCTACTAGGCCTATGTGTGTACAACACTGCTAAAAGTGTAAATGTCAAAAACATTACGGCTTCGGCACACGAAAAATGTTTTTCACAATTGACCACCTCAAAACCCAGCCTCCAGCATTCCCAAACACATGTCAACTTTTTTTCCAGTTGTTTTGTTGGCCCTGCAAAGGGAGTTCGAGGAAACAGCTACTAACACCACCTCATTTCGTCATGAAGCTGGTTTACTTGACCAAGGCTTCGGTTTAGTTCGGAAACCTCATGTTAAGCTAGCTCTCCCGGCAGCTTGATCGAGGGGCAGTTAGAATTTCCAGAGACGTCAGGGCCATCCGCCAATTGATTTAAGTCAGTCGGGCAGCTAGCAATCCGCTCGGAAATGTCATTTATGAAGCTGTTCATAATGCTTATTGTTTTGGAGGAAACGACAGTATCGGGTTACGTTAAAACACCCGGTAGATAAGGTGCTATACACGGAAGAAACAAAGTACCTAGAATTGAGTATTTTAAAACCTATAGTTGAGTACTGTTGTTGAACTGGAAAGATGGGTAAATTTGATTCTGCACATTAGGTAAACATTACTCAATACTCACTTCATTGACAACAAATTTTTGAGTAAAAATGGAAGTCATTTGCATACTTTTATTATTTGAAGTATATTAGGCTTAAAAACCTAAAACCAATAAATATGTTACGGTATTAAACTAGCCGTTATTGTTAAAAATTAAGAAACAAGCAAAATGAATAAAATTATCAAGTAAATTTATGTTTTTATTCTATCATCACGAGAAAGGCACTTTATTTTAAAAGTTGTATAACATGTACTAACTAACCTTGCGGAAAAGTGCTCTTTTTTGGTTTTTACGAGTTTTATTGCATTAGGGTAAATTTATCCACCATAAACTTTGTATACAGTTACTCAAATTTGAGTACTATGGCATATACTCAAATTTGGCTTCCCGCGCCGAACTCCAGAGTTGGGTGAAATGAACTTAATTTTGGGGACTTTGTTTCTTCCGTGTACGTTTTCTTCTTCCGAGCCTTGCAGCTGGAACAGTTTGCCTTCCGAGGTGATGAAGCTAGAATGCACCTTAAGAGCATATTCTGTTGATATGATCGACCAACTAGAAATCATTATCCTTATTGCGTTGTAGATGGTTGTGGCCTGTTTGGAAATTCATAGTCTATTATTTCCGATAGACATCTAGGTTGAAATAGTGCTAATTGAACGATAGACCAGTATTGGGAAATAAAAATGTAAGAAAATTCTATTTTTAACTCTTTAGATAGCGATTGGTGGCCCTAAAAAGGACCGTTTGGTTTTAATAATGATACGGCTGTAGTTGTATTTTCTACGATGATTGAACCACATACATTCCCTAAATTATTTGATTCCTATCGAATGATTGAAATTTAAACAGCACAAGAGATATATTCAACCAAACAATCTCTTTAATAAGCAAACTGATTTGGTCGTCCTGAAAAGGACGGATTTAATTGACGAGGGAGAAATAGTTTTCAATTTCCCTAGGGCTGTTTGTCTCGTCACGGGCGGCTTTTTCACGCCAACTCGTAGGCTTCAGCAGTCATGTCTCTCTTAGCGAGGTTGACAGGAGCATCGGCACCAACAGCCAACTGTACCAAAGCCTTTATGCACTCCCGCTTCACTTTACTCAATTGCTGATTACAATTGTATGCTATCTCTTTTTCTCTCACGGAAATGTTACTCAATTTTCGTACAAAGTGGATCTAATCAAAAATTGAGTTGATCCACTGTTTAACGAAAATAGAGATAGCATACAGTTGTACTCAAAAATTGAGTAAAGTGAAGCGGGAGTGTGGGCAACGACTGTTCGCCAGTGCACCATCCAGGGTGCTGGCTGCCACAAACTGTGTTGCTACAGCCTCTGCACAGCACCACGACTGAAAGACTGAGTCGAAATTTCAGCTAAGAGCTGGTATGTCATGGCGTCGGATGCTATTGCACAAAAGAAGGCGGTACCAACGAAGGCAATGTGATACAAATTGCACCAAAGGGGGCGAACTTCTGTTATTTTTTTTTTTTTTTTTATTAATCATTTATTTGTACAGGCTCAATCGAATCAACTTTACAGAGCCAAGTTTTCATATTTGTATACATCATGTATCTTAAATCTAAAGTTAGGGGGATAGAGCCGATTACTCGCGGCCGTCTCGAGGTTAATAGGAATTACAATTTAACGGATAGGGAGATGGGCGGGAATTTAAAGTATGGTTTACAAAACACATTTATTTCATATTCTAAATTGTCAAAAAACTTAAAACTATACAACTTTTGGTTTTCTTTTTATTCGAACATTTTTGAAAAAGAAAAAAAACACGAACACAGAATAAAAAAACTTATACTAAACATACATGTTAAACTAACTACAATCTAAGGCTAATGTTAGTCAAAAACACATAAATGAATTTCATGTACTCCAGATCACGTAAAGCTAAAATATCTCGAACCGGTACATTGGGTTGTCTACCTCGAGCCCTAAGGGAATCATAAAGCTCAGATCTGACTCCACGATGCTCAGCACATGACCAAACAATGTGATCTGCGTCCTGGTAACCTTGCCCACATTCACAGAGACTGCTGTCACTCAGTCCAACACGGAATAAATGAGCGTTCAAAGAATAATGATTGGACATGAGGCGAGACATGACACGAATGAAGTCTCGTCCCACATCCATCCCCTCAAACCAAGATTTCTTCGACACCTTTGGGATGATAGAATATTGCCATCGCCCCCAAATCTCCTTTACTCCATTTATACTGCCAGCTGACGAGTGACTGTTGACGAAAAATAGTAAAAAATTCATCAAAGGCGATTTGTCGATCATAAATATCGCCTTCTATAGCGCCCACCTTTGCAAGCGAGTCCGCTCTCTCATTGCCCGGAATTGAACAATGAGAAGGGACCCATACAAAGGTGATGATAAAATTACGCGAAGATAAAGCGCTCAGAAGCTCCTGTATTTTCATGAGAAAATACGAGGAGTGCTTTACCGGCCTCAAGAAGCGAATAGCCTCTATAGAACTGAGACTATCCGTGAAAATGAAATACTGATGCGGTGTTAGTGAGGCAACAATTTCTAGCGTAAAGTGTATTGCCGCTAATTCAGCGACATATACGGAACAAGGAGCATGAAGTTTACGATTGGCGCTATAAATTTCATTAAATATTCCAAAGCCTGCTGACTCCTCTATCAATGATCCGTCAGTGAAGAACGATTTAGTGGAATCAACATGGCCAAACTTTGCAGCAAATATCACAGGAGCAATCATAGGACGATGATGCTCTGGGATTCCATGAAGCTCCTGCTTCATGGATAAATCAAAATGAACCGAACTGCCGAAGTCGGAAAAGCAAACACGATTGGGAATATTCGGCGAAGGGCTGACATCCTGTGTTATGTACAAATGGTACAAGGTCATGAAGCGGGTTTGAGGATTCAACTCAAGGAGCTTCTCAAAATGTTCGATTACCTGAGGGTTCATAACTTCACACCTGGTGAGGAGCCGGAGAGATAATTCTGTAAACCGATCCGAGAGTGGCAACATGCCAGCCAGCACTTCAAGACTCATGGTGTGAGTCGAGTGCATGCAACCTAACGCGATACGAAGACACCGATACTGAATACGTTCCAGTTTGATGATGTGTGACCGAGCCGCCGATTGAAAACAAAAACTACCGTATTCCATAACCGACAAAATCGTTGTCCGGTACAACGTTAGAAGATCTTGTGGATGCGCTCCCCACCAGGTCCCGGTAATTGTGCAGAGAAAGTTGATCCTTGGCTGGCACTTTCGCTTCACATACTCAATATGGGATCTCCAGGTGCACTTTGAATCGAACCAGACCCCAAGATATTTAAAGGACATAGAATGAGTTATCGGCTTACCCCAAATTTGAAGCTTCGGTTGTGCAGGGTTATGCTTCCTTGAAAAAACTACCAACTCAGTTTTCTCCGTAGAGAATTCGATACCTAGCTCTAGAGCCCAAGTAGACAAATTGTCTAAGGTATCCTGTAAGGGTCCTTGCAGATCGACCCCATTGGGTCCCGTGACAGAACACTACGCCGTCATCTGCAAGTTGTCTCAACGTACAGTTGTCACTTAGACAACTGTCAATGTCTTTGACATAAAAGTTATACAAAAGGGGGCTTAAACATGATCCCTGGGGAGACCCATGTAGCTAAATCGGGAAGCTGTAGAGGTTCCATGAGAGAAGCTCATTTGTTTCTCTGACAGCAAATTGTACAAAAAATTATTCATTAATGGTGAAAAGCCACAAGCGTGGAGTTTATCTGAGAGAACTTCAACAGATACTGAATCAAAAGCCCCCTTTATATCCAAGAATACAGAAGCCATTTGCTCTTTTTAGCAAAAGCTAACTGAATATCTGTGGAAAGCAACGCGAGACAGTCGTTCGTTCCCTTACCCCTACGGAAACCATATTGAGTATCTGAAAGCAGGTTGTTCGTCTCAACCCATTTGTCCAGACGGAAGAGGATCATTTTCTCCAACAACTTTCGAATACAGGATAACATCGCGATGGGTCGATAGGAGTTGTGGTCGGACGCGGAGCTTACCAGGTTTTTGAATGGCAATAACTCTCACCCGCCTCCAATCATGCGGTACAATGTTGAGTTCCAGAAACTGATTAAACAAGTTCAACATGCGCCTCTTCGCGACGTCTGGGAGGTTCTTAAGCAAGTTGAACTTGATCCTATCAGCCCCTGGAGCCGTATTGCCACACGAGAGGATGCGAGAGAGAACTCTACCATTGAAAAGGGTTGGCTAATCTCATCTATCGAATTCGTGTTTTCGCGAGGAATCATCCGTGCCGGCACAGAATCTGGACAAACTTTTCGCGCGAATTTGAGGATCCATTGGTCCGAGTACTCTTCGCTCTCGTTGTTCGTAGTTCGGTTACGCAACCTTCGCGCCGTGTTCCAAAGAGTACTCATCGACGTTTCGCGCGATAGCCCGTTCACAAATTTTCGCCAGTATCCGCGTTTCTTGGCCTTGATGAGGCTCTTAAGTTCGCGTTCGAGAGCCGTGTATACTTCGAAGTACTCAGGTGTTCCACGTCTACGGAAAACTTTAAACGCGTCGGACTTTTTACGGTAAACCTCGGTGCATTGCTGATCCCACCATGGAGAAGGAGGTTTCCTGCGAGATGACGTTCCTGGAACTGGTCGAGTTTGAGCTTGAAGCGCGCTGTCTAAGATCAGGTTGGAGAGGAAGTTATACTCTTCCAGCGGTGAAAGCCTTTCTACCGTCGTTACGGCTTCATCTACTGCTGTCCTAAACTTTGTCCAATCGATGTGACGGGTAAGATCATACGTGACGTTGACAGATTTCGACGAATTGAACCCGGTGGCAACCGAAATTTTTATGGGCAAGTGATCACTACCGTGGGGATCTTGAATCACATTCCATGTGCAATCCAACGATAATGAATTCGAACAAAGTGTGAGGTCTAATCTACTGCCAACTGAGGATGTACCAGCCAAACGTGTTACTTCTCCATTGTTAAGAACTGTCATATTGAAGTTGTCACAGAGGTCATATATCAGGGAAGACCGGTTGTCATCGTACAGTTCTCCCCAGCCTGTACCGTGAGAGTTAAAATCTCCCATGACCAACCGCGGAGCAGGAAGAACCGAACAAACATCTGAGAGTTGTTTTCGGTTAATGGAGGCTCTTGGAGGAATATAAACGGAAGCAATGCAAAGGCTTTTATTTTTAACTAGCTGATCCCGGTGCGAGCGTTGCTACGCCTGCAACTAAATGAATGAACATTACATAGAACTGACGCTTTTTTTTTAATGATTTTTTTTTTTTTGTGTAATAAGGAGTTCAAACTTCTATCAGAACATTCTTCTTACCCAGACAACTTACACAGTTTGTAGCTTAGTTACCTGGATAATTCTCAGGATTGGTTGAAATTTGTGTTTGAATTCACCATAGAAACATTTTTTGCATTCAAAAAACCCCGCATACCATTTTTGATTCAATTTTCTTGATTAGTTCTCGAGTTATGCAAAAATTTGTGTTTCATTTGTATGGGAGCCCCTCCCCAACTTCAGAAAAGGGAGGGGTCTCAAATTAGCATTGAAACAGTATTCATCTACAAAAACCTCCACATGCCAGATTTGGTTCAATTTGCTTGATTAGTTCTCGAGTTATACAGAATATTGTTTCATTTGTATAGGAGCCCCCTTTCAGGGCGAAGAGGAATCTGAAAGCATCATAGAAATCTTTCTTGCCTTTAAAAACCTCACACATGCTAAATTTGGTTTCATTTGCTTGGGGTCTCAAACCACCGAAGGAAACATTTCTTGCCTACAAAACCTCCACATGCCATATTTGGTTCCATTTGTTTGATTAGTTCTTGAGTTATGCAGAATATAGTTATTCATTTGCATGAGAGCCCCCCCTTTCTAAAGGTGGGAGGTGTGTCGAACTATAATACGATCCTTTCCCTGACTCAAAAACCCCTGCATACAAATTTGCATAGCGGTAGGGATAGTTCTCATGTTTGGTTTAAATTTGTGTTTCGTATGTATGGTAGCCCTCCTTTCCAGAGTGAGGAGAGGTCTTAAATTACCACAAAAACATTTCTTGCCTTCAAAACTCACCCATACCAATTTTGGTTCCATTTGCTTGATTAGTTCTCGAGTTATGCAGGATTTGTTTTTCATTTGCATGGGATCCCCCCCTTTCTAGAAGCGGGAGGGCTCTGAACTATCATAAGATGCTTTTCCGGACCCAAAAACCAGTGAATACAAATTTGCAAAGCAGTAGGTATAGTTCTCATGTTTGGTTGAAATTTGTTTCATTTGTATGAGAGCCCCCTTTTAGAGGGAGGAGGGGCTTTGAACCACCATAAAAACATTTCATGCCTTAAAAAACTCTGTCCATTCCAAATTTGGTTCCATTTGCTTGATTATTTCTCGAGTTATACAGAAATTTGGTTTCCATTTGTTAGAAGAACCCCTCCCCCTTCCTCCTGATATGACGGAAGAGTCACAAACCACCATAGAAACATTTCCCTCCTACAAAAACTTCCACATGCGAAATTTGGTTCCATTTCTCTTATTAGTTCTCGAGTTATGCAAGGATTTGCGTTTCATTTGAATAGGTTCCCCCCTTTCAGAAAGGGGAGGGGTCTCAAATCAACATAGAACAATTTTTGTCTTCAAAAACCACCACATACTAAAATTTGGTTCCATTTGCTTGATTAGTTCTCGAGTCATGCAGAATATTGTATTTCATTTGTATCGGAGCCCCCCCCCCCCCTCCTTAAGGATGGGAAGGGGTCTCAAACCAACATAGAAACATTTGTTGTCTTTAAAAACCACCACATGCTAAATTTCGTTCCGTTTGCTTGATTAGTTCCCGAGTAATGCAGAATATTGTGTTTTATTTGTATGGGAGCCCCCCTTTTATGACGGGGAGGGTTCTCAAGCTACCATAAAAACCTTTTTTGCCTTCAAAAACTCACACATGCTAAATTTGGTTTCTTTTGCTTGATTAGTTCTCGAGTTGTGTAGAAATTTGTGTTTCATTTGTATGGGAGCCCCCCTTTTCAGAGGAGGGAGGGGTCTCTTACTATCTTACAAACGTTCCCCGGCCTCAAAAACTCATGCGTACAAATTTTCATGCCAAACGGTTCTTCCGCTCGCGAGTTAAATCGTGACAAAGAAACCCCAACTCATTTTTATTATATAGATAACAGCCTGACATGCGACAACTTCAATACCTGGAATTGGAGGAAAATTCACTCTATAGAAGGAGTAGCACTTTTTGATCCCCAAAAGTACTCCCCCTCCACGCGAATCCTCCGATCAAGACGAATAATATTGAAATCATGAAAAGGAAGATCGATTTCAGAAGAGAGCCATGTTTCACAAAGAGCGAATGCATCACAACCGGTAGTGTGAGCTAAAAATTTAAAGATTCCAATTTAGGAATCAAACTTCGACAATTCCACTGTAGAACAGTGATCAAATCCCTGACCTCATTTGGAAAATTATCCATCGAAGGAAATGATAGCTGCAAGGATGGGCCACTTTAATGTTAATTTCTGCAAAAAGTTTTCACAGTGGGAAGCATTGCCATAACAATGCCTTTGAGAGGGTCAGAAATTTCGAGGTACTTAAAGATACCTTCGGCAATGTCATCAAATGAGAACAGCCCACTAGAGGAGGGGCTTTTGTTCTTAAAATTGGGGCTTCAGGGGTTTTGGATGTCCCCGGGAGAGATGGAAAGTCCTGGGTGTAGTTAGTACTACGAAAACCAGGTGGATTAGGATTTTCCTTTTTTCCACCTTTCCTTGAATTGGGCAAGCTGGTCTCGGGCTTCTTTTCAGCAACTTTCCGTTGGCGAACGCGTCTTCGCTTCCTTGAAGCACCTTCCGGAAAACTGACTGATGTTCCCTCTTCAACCAAGTCAAAGTCAGACTCGTCATCTGACAGAGGAGCAAAGGGATTCGTATTGGCGATTGGGTGATGGTGAGGCTTTTTTCACCATTTCGGCGAAAGATTGCCTAGAACGCTGTTTAAGTGAGCGTTCTAATTTTTCCCCGCGTTGCTTGTACGCCGGGCACGACGAGAGAGCATGAGGAGGGGTACCTTTACAGAAAGCGCATTTGGGTGTGCTGTCTGCGCAGGCGCCATCCTCATGTTTCTCCCCGCAGTTCGAGCAGCGTGCCTTATTGCCGCAGTGGGAGGTCGTATGTCCCATCTGCTGGCATTTTTGGCAGATCATTACCCGTGGTACAAACAAGCGCACAGGTAGTCGAAGTTTTCCCAACTCGACGTATTGAGGGAGGAGCTGAACCAGAGAAGGTCACACGAAACGAGTCTGAGTGGGTAAATTTCTTTTTACCCTCACTAATCGATACTGTGCCTAGTTTCTGCACATCGAGTATCTCGATTGAAGGAAGCAGAGGGTTCTTAAAGCGACCAACCCCTGCTTCTTCAGGATCTCAGGGGTCAAACTCGCTTCGGAGACCACACCTTGTATCTCAATACCTCGAGCTGGGATGTAAACTAAATATTCCAGTGTAAAAAACTGAGAGACAACAATCTCGTTAGCTTGTTTAAGGTTGGACACAACGACCCTTAATTTATTGGGTCTCACCTTAATTATCTCGGTCACGGCCGAGAAACGTTTTGTCAGATCATTTGAAATTTGATATATGTTCAGTGGTTTCGTTTTGGGCTGAAAATAGACAACCCATGGACCAGCCGAATCAGCTGGATAAGCACGTGAACGGGTGGCTTTAGGAGACACCTCAACATTTGGTGTCATGGATGAATCATCCTCCGACAAATCATCCATGATTCACCCGTGGGAGCTTTAAACGCTCAACCACTGAAACAATGACAAAACAGATACAATACTAAAGTTAAATACAACAGAAACACAACAGAATGAATGTACAGTGTATTGAAGGGAGAACAAGAGAAACAAAAAACTTATCTTATATATACAACTGAGCTGCTGCTGCTGCTGCCGCCGCCGCTGCTGCCGGGTGGCGAACGTTGGTGGGGTGTGAAGCGCAACGAGTGTGGTTCGATGACCTGCTGCAGCAGATGAAAAGGGACGAATAGGCTATCACTTGATGAGCTGGTGGTGTGCGTAAACACGCAGAGATGCTGATGTGCAAAATGGCTTGACGACTGCCAATTGCAATCAATTTACACGTCGTTATTGCACTGTTTATCACGTTTTCTTCTTCAGGAAGCAAACAAAAAAAACTCGACCACCGCGGTGGTTATTAGGCCGAGAAAAAATCAACCCGAACTACTGCAATTTAGCAGCGAAAAACTTCGAAAACTACGGAGCGCGGAAGAAGCAACTTTACCGTTTGCTTGTACACAGGGCAAAAAAAAAAAAAAAATGAACTTCTGTTATTGCACCACAATAATTAGTTTGAATTAGTGCACGCTAGACGGATGATTTTCTCAACAGAAATATGCCTAATTTGCTTCCCACCAACAGCAACTAATCCGGTACGCATAACTAGAAACAATGGCAAACTCCACCACATAGTCACTGATGTGTTTCAGTTTGGCTCGAATTATCCCTTCTAGACTTTCGTTCGTTTGTTGTTCAACGTTCTTTGTGGTATAATCGGGGACGCGACGTTTAATGATTGCCATATTCAGCCGTGATGCGGTAATTGAATTAACAACAGCACACTAGAAAAATTCAACCCAACTCTTTAGTTGGTAAACTGATTTGGTCGTCCTGATAAGGACGGATTTAGTTGACGGGGGAGAAATGTTTTCGATTCCACTTGGGCTTTCTTTCTTCGTTCAGCTCCTCGTTGTTGCGGATGGCCAGCTGCAAGTGACGTGATGAATCTGGTCTTCTTGTTTTCACGGGCGGCGTTCTCTACCAGCGCGCTTTGCGAACACGTCTGTCGCATACGGATGCACAGCGTGAACTGATTATTGGTGTTCGGTCGTTCCACGTGTTCCATAATACCTGGCAAGGTTACTGTGGCAGTATGAACCAATCAGAGCGTAGCGCAAATATGATGTCATTTTCGACCAATAGCTTTGTGCGTTCAGAAATTTGTGTGGGATGGGGAAAAGTTATTTTGAAGAAGAAGAAGACATTTGTTACTCGTTTCCTATGACCTTGCTAGAGAAAACACCTTTTTCAACCTGTTGATATGCAAATTTGTATGGGAGCAAAAGAAGGTCATTTTCAAATGAAAAATTGAACTACTTATACTAATTGAACTTCATTCAAATTTGGATGCAAAAAATTTGTGAGTCTTCTTGATAAAATGATGCATGAATGAAGTCATTCTGTTCAGTCGAACGAGAGTTATAAGCGTTCAAAAACCTTTCACTTTTGCGTAACGCTCTCATTTTTCAAAATTTTGAAACGGCACCCGGTATAGAAAAGAAAAACGTAGTCCTACGTTAAAAATTGATTTAAGTATACAACATTCTTTGTAGGAACAACTCGACAATCAGCATTGATAAGGGGCTTATATGCAAACTTAAACATTGACTTTGACATGAAAACATTGACATTAAATTGTCTTTATAAGCCACCATTTGCATTTGATAGAACTGTGTTTCTAACGATCATATGGTGTTAAAAAATAGCCAGAATCATGATAGAAGCATAAACAATAATGCACATGGTATGTCTGATTGAAAACGTAAATTCTATCGGCAACGACCCATCAATACATCATGCAGTGCTACTGATATGCCTAGAATTTTCTGCTGCATGGCAAGATTCTACGCATGTTAGTCCCACTGAATATTTTACCTCGTATTTTACATACAAAAATAATCTTATTGTTTGTAATACCACAGATTCCATCAAAACTCAGTGACATCTTCAAATGCCAATCATAAATTTGTGGGATTTGCCACGAATATTACCAGCACTACCCAATAGTGATGCAAAACATAAAACGCTTTTATCTCAACTACAACTTTTGCAACATGGGACAGATATGCGTAGAACGGCAGTACAGGAATGTACAGTTTGATCTTGCCATTAGGATGAACTGTACGCCATGGCAAGTCGTGCACTGGTATTGCTGCCGTGGTGCACTGGTAGGATATTCTGCAGGCTTTAAAAGATTAAGATGCCACAAAATGGATTTGGATATATGTGGGACTTTGGAAGAAACTCAACAGTGCCCAGCAGCTGCAAAGCTTCCCATACATCCTAAGCAGCCCCCGCTGCCTGTTCGGGGATGCTTATTTAATTCGCATCTAACTTTCATATCTGGAGGCCGGTCATGATCCACAACTTATGACCCGCTGGGTGGCTTGCAGCTCAGTTCCGTAAATCACCACCAACAGAACGGATTGCCCGGCGTTATGTCAAGATGCCAAATCTGGCCAAAACAGCATCTGGCCTTCATGGAATATCAAACAAGGAATAAGGTGCTTCTGAACGAATGCAATCTTGTACATTTGCCCATTGATGGTGCCAGATTTGATGAAGAGCGTACTCGTTTTGCAACACACACACAGATCACTTGCCGCACAAACTTCCTGGCAAATTTGAAAAGTTTCTTCCTCCAGACGGTCAACCTGAATTTAGGGCCGTAGAAATCCGGTCCAGATTTTTGCTTGGTGTCGGCATTGATATTTCACTCGTCGTCCATAACAACGCACCTATGCAACAGTTGATACAACTTCCTTGCGTGGGTTCTGGCCATTTCAGTTCGTTGCCTTCAAACTGTGTAAATAAATATTCAAGCATGCTTTATTGTTGTTTGTTCATAAAACATTCACCATATTTGCGGTGAGTAGAAGGTTTTTGGCCCATACAGGGTGCTGCAGAAAATAATGCGAAAATGTTCAAACTTGAGTATTGGGTTAATTCGTGTAGCTAGTGACTAATTTCTGTCGAAAGTGTATTTGTTTATGTTTACTTTCAAGTGCTGCATCCAAACATTCTATTTGTTTTATTGCAAATTCGTCAAAAGGTTCGCGAAAGAAGTGATCACCAGTTTGTTGCTCGCCCAGAAGAAGCCGAAAGAGATTGCCAAGGTAGTAGGGTGCCATTTGGTAACAGTTTACCGCATAAAAAAGTCCCTGCAGGATGGTCCTAAGCAGCGGAAGCCGAGAAGCGGACGTCCACGCTTTGCACGCACGCCAAACGTGATCAAATCGGTCCGTGTAAAAATTGCTTGCAACCCGGTGCGTTCCATAAGAAAACTTGCAAAGGAAGCCAATATCTCGGAGAAATCCATGCGAAGAATCATCAAAGAAGACCTGCATGCATCTTCCAGAGCCAGAGTGAAACGCCACTTGATTACGGACCGGGTCAAAGAACTACGAGTAACTCGTTCCAAGAGATTGCTTTCCTTGTTGAAGAAGGAAAAAATGATAATCCTCTTCTCCGACGAAAAGCTTGTCAGCATCGATGCTGTGGCCAACAGCCGCAGGGACCAGTTCATTTCATCGTAGAAAATGGAGAACGTTTCGGAAAAAGGGAAATTCAAATTTCAAACCAAACATCCGGCCGGTGTCATGATGTTTGGCTTGGTGGCGTCGAACGGTTTGAAAATGCCACCTGTTTTCATTGATGCTGGAGTTAAAATCAATACCGAAGTATATATCGGTATTTTAAAGGACCAAGTGCTTCCCTGGGCCAACTTCTCCGAGGACCAAAGCGTTATCCTACAGCAGGATGGAGCGTTCAATCAAACCCAACAATGGTTGAACGATAACATGAAGTTTAGGCCGAAGGATTTGTAGCCCCCTAACAGTCCAGATCTTAATCCGTTGGATTATTCGATTTGGGCATATGTTGAAGCACGAGCCTGCAAAACATCACACCCAAGTGTGAAAACCCTGAAGTCAACCATAATACGCACATGGTAGTCAATGGCGAAGGACTACGTCCGAAAGGCATGCTCTGGCTTCCGGCGTCGGCTCGAGGATGTTATTAATAAAAAATGGAGGACACATTGATTAAATATGTTTAAAAGAACATTATAAAGATAACTGCACTCGAAAATGTTGATATTATTGCTTGAATTAGTTGAAAATGGGATTTGAAAGAAATAGAACAAATTTTCGCATTATTTTCTGCCGCACCCTGTAAGTGTGTTTAACAGAGTTTTAGTTTTTATTCTGCAACTTTCTCGAATTTAAACGTTGTGTCTAGCTGTCATTCAGTGCTTTTGAAGTTTTTATGCTTAAAATTTCAGTTTCGTGCTCATAATCAAAAGTTATTTGTTGCAAATGAACATCATAAAACTGGCAAAAGCTACCATGGTATTGCCGATATTGTTAAGCTTCACAAGGATACGGTTGCTAAGATTGTGCAGATGTACAAGATGGACGTGGCCTTCAAAGACAATTGATTTGACAAAACGATTTGGCAAAACTATCGTGAAGGATGCGGAACTGGACTGCGGACTACCAGCTACGAAATTTGAAGAAAGGTTTTAAGGGCCTCTGCCTAGCACTTATGAGGTCACGGTTGTCTGCAAAAACAGCAAAGAAAGTTTAAAGTGAGCCTTATTTCATGGTCCAGTGATGACTGGAATAAGGTGATTTGGTCAGACGAGACGAAAATAATGCTTTTTGGATCTGATGATATCACAAGAAAATGGCGACGAACCGGTGAAAGTTGAGAAAGGAGTGTTTGCGGCCTACAGTCAAGCATGGCGGTGGTGAGTAACTTTTGCAACATTGACTTTCCAATCAACTGAGCATGACTATGATTTTTTTTTCTGCAGTCATGGTGTGAGGATCTATGGCTACATCTGGCGTTGGAGAACTTGAGTTCATTGATGAAATCATGACCAAGAGGTTTATTTGGACATTTTGAATCGAAAACTACCAGCGTCTGCACAAAAGCTAAAGTTGGGGCGCAGATATACGGTTCCAGCAAGACAGAGATCTGAAGCACGCCTCAAAGCTGATTTCGCAGTAGTTCAAGAAACAGCGTATCGTGGTTATGAAGTGACCAGCACAGTCTCCCGACCTTAATCCGGTCAAGCATCTCTGGTCAATTTTGAAAATTAAGGTACAGGAGCAAAACCTACAAGCATACAGCAATTGTGGCAGGTAATCTCAACTGAATGGGACAAAATCAACTGCTTAGCTTGTTGAGTCGATGCCACGACGATGCTGAGCAGTTATTGAAGCCAAAGGTGGTCACACAAAGTACTAAAACTATGTGAGCCAGAGGGGTGGATATACTATTTTTGCGTTATTTTTTTACTTTTTCCTAACATAAAGGGTGTCCACGATGAAATTGCCACACACAAAATTGATTCGCAAAATTCGAGTTTTCATCCTATTGCCATCAAATTTTCAGGGATTGAGAAATAACTATTAAACTTCATTTTACCATTTTACTCGTATTTTATTTACAGTCCATACGCAAATGCCCGCACCTTGGCCTTAACCCCGGCCATAAGATTCTGCACAACCCTGTGAATCAACCGTTTTTGCATGTAAACCCATACTTTCTTCAGTTCCTCGACTGTCTTCACTACCTTAGGTCGTTTAAGAAGGTGCTGCTTCCTAATCGCCCAGTACTTCTCGATGGGGCGGAGCTCCGGAGTGTTGGGAGGGTTGAACATTTTCGGCACGGAAATTGACCTTATTGTCCGCATACCACTTCAGCACGTCCTTGAGTAGTGGCATGAGGCCAAATCCGGCCAGAAGATTGTTGGGACGTTGTGGGCCTTCAGGAGAGGAAGCAGCCGCTTCTGGAGGCACTCTTTATGTACACCTGTCCGTTCATCGTGTCCTGGGTCACGAAAGGTGCACTCCGCTTCCCGCACGTGCAGATGGCTTGCCAAACCAGGAATTTCTTCGCAAATTTGGACATCTTCTGAGTGCGGACATGCTCCCGAACGCTGAGCTTATTCTTGGCCGTGAAAAACAGGTTGCCGGGGATCTGTGTGAAGTCGGCCTTCACATATGTTTCATCGTCCATGATGCAGCATTCAACTTTCGTCAGCATGTTGAGGTACAACTTCCTGGCACGGGTTTTGGTGGACTTGTTCTGCTTCGTCGCGATTAAGGGCCTTTTGTACCTTGAACGTTCGAAGCCCAGCCTTAGTTTTGGGCTTCTGGACAAAACTTCGGCTTAGGTGCAGCTTCGTTAGCACATCCCGAACGGAGGCGTTCGGATTTCGGTTGAAGGCCCCAACTACGCGGTTGTGATTTTTGGTGTTGTCGCGAATACTTTTTCCTTCCACTTCTGGGCTTCCGATCGGTGGTCAACCGTTCCTCGAACCGCTTAATCACTCGCGACACCGTGGACTTCGCGATTCCCAACGTTTTAGCGATGGAACGATGCGAGAGATCCTTGTTCTCGTGATGAATGCGCAAGATTTTATCACGCACGAAGCTGTTCTGTCGACTCCATTTCCGCAGTTTGACTCACAGGACTTTAAAACTTGCAGGATGTAAATAATGCACTATGAACTAAATCCACCCAAATTTTCATTAAATTCTACCCAACGGTTAAAAAGTCAGAGCAATTTCATAGTGTGGCAATTTCATCGTGGACACCCTTTAATGTCTCGAATGCAAGAAAATTGGTTTTCTATTTTGAACTCACATGTTTTTACATAAATAATAATAAACTAAACAATAATCAACCTTTTTCATTTTCAGGTGATTTTTTTGGAAGGAAACTTTTTTTGCATACTGTAAGTTTGACTTCAGCCGTAAATCCTTTGGGGAACGTCCACTAATTACGTCACACAAAAAAATGAATTAATATAACCCCCTCCCCCCTCCCTTGTCACGTTTTTTGTATGGACCTTCAAATTTTTTGTATGGATCGTCACGTTTTCCCAAACCCCCCCTCACCCTTATTGCGTGACGTAATTAATGGACCTTCCCTTGCACGCAATCTTTTAATTTCAATATCGCTGTTATTTTGAAAATCAGTATGTTCAATTAAATATTATGTCTATATTCAAAACTCTCTTGTCAATTATCGCTTTGAAAAATTCACCATTGACCTTGTTAAATTTTATAAATATTTTAATTGCTTAGTTACAATTTACCACAATACAGTTGGAAATATCTGTACGGTAACAATCAGAGTGCTTTTGTACAACAGTCATCGTTTGTTGCAAAGACCGGAATAAAAATGATTACTCATGATGCACCGTTACATAAAAATAAACCCCTTTATAGAGCACAATCGTTTCGGATTAGCTTAACCGATGGTGATTCATTGACCTGCTTGGAAACCACTTTGCCAGTGTAATTATTTTGGACTTCAAACCCACGGCTGTAGCAGCACAGGGCAGCAGAACTATACGGAACTAAGCAGTAAATTAGCCGGAATCGACGTTTACGTGTGACTCGAACGTGATTTTCGCGCAATCTGGTCAGTGCGGTGGGCGTGCGGGGCGCACACGTTTACCATCCGTTGTTCTTACCTATAAACCAAACTCCATGGATGCGCCTTCAGAAGCGGATGGCGGGCAAACGTGCGCGTGTTTGACAAGCTATTTATGTTGTTGAACCACACTGTCACGGAGGCGAAGATGACGGCGCGAGTCGCGGATCTTCTGGCAACCTATTTTCGTCAAAGCCGGTTGCTGTGCGTACAGAATCTTTTAACGAGGAAATTACCGCGCGGAAAATGCTCCCAAATGTTCAATTAGCAAAGTACATAACTTCGGTGGTCAACAAAAGTGCCTCAACGTGGCCATTCGGCGTAATGATGCGGGGTGAAATGGATTTTCCTTTCCGAAACCGCGATCATCCACGGCAGCGATTTTACGACTGGTTGTCGCTGTGAGCTGGATTAATGGTTTCTTGGCTATGGTTGCAAATGTAGGTTCGCCGAGGGCAACAATGTTGCCGTTGAATCAGTAGCGGATGCTATTCATTAAAGTTCGATTGTTTACTAAAATATCTAAATGCAAATATAGGTGAATAAAACAATGTAGCAACTAATTCTTCATTGAATACTTTTATCGAATGCTGACAAAATCTTTGATTATGATTGACACATTACATTCAAGGTCGTGCATAGTCTCAAAGTACTGAGCTTGAATTCATTTAGTTATGGAGTCACCAAAAAATCCAAGACACTATTACAACACGCCGATATAGGAGACATATTGACTTTGACAATGATGACTGTTCTCGGCACCCGATTTTCAATGCTTTAATGCTAATAAAGCCTGTCTACGTTAAATTTCGGACACAAAAATAATAGCAGCAATAAAAAAACACACAGTTCAAGAAACCCAATTGATTACTTCACAATAATAGAGCTACATCTACATTAGAAACAGTTGATTAAGATGTTAATCCTTCTTTCTGTTACATTCTCGAACTTTCTGTGGTACACCCTCCATCAGGTTCCGTAGGGTAACCTCAGATACGCCTGCCGTGACGATTCTCCATCTTCTCTTGAAATATTCGGTACCAATTCTTCTTAGTTTCGAAGAGTTTCCGCGTAACTAGAGCCAACTACATCTCTATTGGACGAAGTTCTGGACAGTTTGGTGGACTGGCTGTTTTCGGCACGTATTTGACCTCTTGTACCTTATACCATTCAAGGACGGATTTCGCATAGTTACAAGAGGCCAAATCAGGCCAACATCAGAAGCCGTGGCTTCTGATAAACGGTAACAACCGTTTTTGCACACATTCATTCTAGGACACATCCTTATTGATAGTGCCTGTAGAGTCGAAACTTTAAGATTTTCGACCACAACTACATATGACCTGCCAAACCAAATACTTCTTCGTGAATATGGACACCTTCTTTGTCCGGATATGCTTTGCAACAGCGTAAGTATGTTTCATCGTACAATCTCGGTTGGGCACATTTTTCACTTTGTACGCTATCAGTTCTTGACTCTGCTTAACTATTTGTACATATGATTTTGACTTCCGAACTTTTCGAGCCATATTTCGCACCGAAAGATTGGGATTTCTCTCAACAATGGCTGCCACCTTCTGGTCCATTTGTCGGGAGCATACTTTTCGGTTCCACTTCCAACCTTCCGATCTACATTGAAGTGCTGGTCAAATGATTTGCAAATACAAAACATGGTACTTTTCGGTAGTTTTATAGTAGTTTCTTGACAAAATTGCGTACCACTAAATTCGTATTTTTATGCAGTTCGTACAAAATGCGTATGCGCAGGTCCACTTCTTTCAATGCCAATGTAATAAGAATGTAAACATGTTGTACCACGAAATAAAATGGAGAGTCTCAGCTGTCATAATTTTTCAAACATTCAGCAGTGCCCGACTTGAATAGAAAATCGCGGTAGGTATAGTAAAGATTGTACTCGAAAAAAACACTTTCTTTTGTGTACAACTTTTTATTGCACTAGTAAAAATTGATGAAATTTTGGGTAATATTAGTTAAGATTATAATGTTTCATATGCTAAATTTCGTCACAATCTGTCAAGTGGTTATCGCTACTTCGATAACCACTTGACAGATTGTGACGAAATTTTGCAAATGAACATTATAATCTTAAATAATTTTGCCCATACTTTCATCAAATTTTAGCAAGAAGTGCTTTGTCAAAAATATGGGCCTGGGTGTTGAAAATTCCAGGCCAGTCCCATAGGTCGATCTCGAAACAGGTGGGAATCAACGGTATGATAAAATCGTTCGACCCAGACGATCCAGTGGCGGGCTGGTAGTGGAAGAGAAGCAAGGACGACCGACCCTGTGAACGCAAGAAAGGCTTGAAGCGCAATCCGAACCGACGCCAATTCTTCCGTCTGGTTCGTCCAGCAGACAATGAAGTGGGCCGGACTTCATGTCTTCAAAGTATGTGCTTACGACGGATACCATGCCTTGCTACGCTTATGAGATATGCAACCTGCTATCTGCCTACGAGTATGACCAACGAGGAGATGCAGAGAGTGACGAAGGTTCAGGGAGAAAATTCGGAACGATGACGTCAGAATGGACGGTTGGGCTGTCGAAGCTGAGATCTGGGGTCGTGTAGTAGGTATAGTGGGTAGATAAGAAAGTAGAGTTAGTTAGTTGCCTTTTACACCTTGGTCGATCGGTTGTACAATTTCTGTTTTTATGTTAGTATTTAAGATTTGATGTTGGAGTTTAAGTTTTAAATAGATGTGAACTGTAGTGCATCAGATTTCTATAAAAATAAGGTGTTTTAAACTTGTACGTAGCGTGTGAAATTTATTAGAAAGGAAAGAGCGCAATTGTGCTGGAAACTCGCTCGTGTTGGTACTGTAATCCGTCCATACAGTCCACAATCACAATCACCATATCGCACAGGAACGGCGATCGGATTATTCCAGCGGTCTCTGGACCCTCTCGGTTGGTGCCAGGAAGCTGCACCACGAGTGTTTCATGCAACCGAAATGCATCGTAATGGACGACGAGACATACATTAGAACGCCAAGAACCCTGGCCTGTAGTCTGGTGGCCTGCATGGTCTGGAGAAGTTCCGGAAGATGGTCAACAAATTTGGCAAGAAGAAGTTGGTGTGGCAGGCCATCCGTACATAATGACCGGCACCATTACCGGCCAAATGTATGCTGCCCTTCCTCCGGTCTCGCAAAGGTGAGCCACTCTGTTTTTACCATATCTGACATCGTGCCATTACGCGAAACCGGTGATGGAGTGATAAGAAGTCAACAATTTTGTTTTTGTGACAAAGGAGGCGAATCCGCCAAACTCACCAGAACTTCGCTCAATAGAAAAAGTGTGGGTGATTATTAAGGGCAAGCTCCGGAAAACTGGAAAGGTCTTCGAAAACGACAAGGATTTAAAAAAAATGGCTGAAAGTGTGCAAGAAGAATAGCGCAAGTGCTAAAATGGCCAGAAATGTGGTGCAACATTGCAAGAACCGTCCAAACATAACTGGAAATTAGAAGAAAAATTTGTATTTTCCATTTAATTCCAACTACCTTTGCATATCTTGACAGATACGCGTATTTCGTCTACAATGTGTAGACTTCCTCAATGTCTCGTACTAATAACTCGACTATTTATTTGTACGAGACACTGAAGAAAGAATAAGCAAAGGCAGTTGGAAATAAATGGAAAATACTAATTTTTCTTCTAATTTCTAGTAACAGGTATTCCACTAAACAGCTCAAACCCTCTAGGATTCCTCTAGGATTCGTCCAAACATGTCAATTCGAAATCTCGCTTAAAAAATCCATGGTGTCAGTCGCTTTTTTGCAGAAAAATATGAAGTATGCTGGGTATGCAGGTTAACATGGTGCCAAAAATCTCAAACTGGAATGTAAAGCAAAATATCACCGCGAAAACCCGCGCCCGGAAACATTGCACGAAGTTGCTACCCCCATTGTGTTGCATCGCGATGGATCACGATGCATACGTCAAGGCTGACTTCCGTGAACTTCCTGCGCAAGAATATTTCGTTGCAAAGGCTAAGTTCAATGTTCCAGAAGAATTATCGAAATTTGCAAAGAAGTTCCTGATCTGACAGGCGATTTGCGGATGTGGTGAAATAAGCGCTCCCTTCATCGCTTTCGGAACAATCAACGGTGCGATTTACACGGAAGAATGCCTAAAGAAGCCATTCATAAGGAACCACAAAAGATCAACTTTGTTTTGGCATAATCTAGATTCCTGCCACTATGATCGAGACGTGTTGGAGTGGTACGGAGCCAACGTAGACAATTTTGTGTCAAGATTTGAATTATGTAGACGGAAGATTACAAATTACCCAAAACTATTACAACAGAGCTGGTGTTGCAGCAACTTTGGGTAAAAACAATAACACTGTGAAAACCGGTTGTACAAAATTTGATGGGTGGAGTGAAAAAAAAAGGTGCGAGCACTCGGGAGAAGAAATAAAATTGATAAACGATTTTTTTTTCAAATCTAACATTTAAGTAGTTTTTCATTCCTTGAAATTTTCAAAAAAAATCCGATAAACAGTCTAACTTTGATGAATAAATATGAATGTGCCATTTTTATCGAATACACCCTTTACCTTGCATTTCGAAGTTTCCAACATGGCGTTTTCCTTTTTGCTTATTCTATGGAGCAAAAACATGTGCCAGTTGATTTAAGAACCTTTTAACATAATGTTATTCGACGTACTTCGTGTTAACAGTTAATATAAAAATTCTGGTCAACAGTTATTGAAATACCTAAACTTACTTTCAATAATAAGTACGAATATCTGCTACAGATTACTACAATAGATCAAATTACTGGTCGCAGTGGTTTATGTCCAGAACAGAAATCTGCTACAAATTACGTTCAAGCTCCATTCATTTAAAGCACTGCTTACGTCTTAACATCAAAGAGGAGATGGAATTAAAAGATTGTTTGACATATGAAATAATATGCTTTTATTTAAATTATCTATTACGTAAAATTAATAAAACAATATTTATATTAATAATCATAACAAGAGTCATGTTTTATAAAGCCGCAAAATCAGTAACTAGCTGAATGGCACATTATCCAGGATTATCCAGAAAACCATCAGTTACCTACCTGTTGAATAAGTTCGCTCAAATTTTGCCTTTGTGTATTTTGCATTGTTCGCGTGTACCGGAGGGAATGTCTTCATCAGCTCCTTCTCTCATCTACACAGTTCGAATAAAACCTGTAACTTTCTGTTTGATTAGATGTAACAAATGTAATACATGACTAATATCGCATATCTGCATGGTTTGAAATTTACGCATTTCACACTCCATCATCATGGAATTATAAACGTTCAAATTCAAATCACATGTAATGTAAATAAGCTGTCAAACTCAAATTCAATGGAAGTTTAACACATTTTTCAGCTAAATTAGGGTTATCTCGCAAATTCTGCTTTGGGCTGTGACGTTCAGAAGTCATTAAACAAATAAAAGACATGCTGTATTGTTTTATATTGACTTATTTTTATTTGGATATCTGGTTTGGATCTGGTTTGTTCTTTGGAACAAAATTACCATCACTCGGGTCGTAAATGAAATGGAAAAAAAAACTGTGAATTTCTGTGCTGGTCGATCAAACATTGGACTAAACAAATATATTTTACACCTCAAATAACATGTGTTGTTTCTAAATGCAGCCATCGTAGATGTTTTCGAATGATTTATAAAATTTCAAATTTGAATACTGACACATAATTTTCAACCGGGCCCTTGAAAATTTTCAAATTTCGATGGACCCGAACGTGTCTCAAGAAACTCGCAATTCTCTCCACGGGAAAATTACAAAGAGTACACAGCAGTCTCACCTTGTTTTCTATAATTTACTTCGACTAACGATAGTGATGTCGTTTCCTGTTAAATGCATGTAAACATACAGCAACCATAATTGAAAAATCAATTTGTAGCTTAAAATTATATGCCGTGTAAACATGAACTGCAGCAAACACATTAAATCATAGGGAGTGTATCTTTTAAGCAGAGATCGAAATTCTCACTCAGCTGGGTGAAAACCATGCTCTCTCTCAAGCAGGTTGTCGATGAGTAGCGAACCGTTCACTTTTTCATCTTTCATTTATCGCCGATAATTCATTATCCTCTCTCTTGTATATGCGAAAATATCTCTCTCCAAAATTCAACGAACATACTTTCTCATGTCACATTTTTCACTGAAAACATGCTTAGATCGTATACGAGTAGCAAAAACCGAAAATAAGGCCAAGTCGGTGCACACTGGTACCGCCATGGACCATCATTATAGAATTGTAATGTCAGAATAAAACAAGCATGAAGATGGGTGCATTTTCAGGTGTCAAAAAGTAAGGGAAAAATAATTATCGGCATCTAGGATTCACTGAAAAAGAAACGATTTATCAGCTACTCATGCTCTCCGAAAATTATAAATCGCCGTTGCTTTTCTCGCGAAAACTGCTGTGAGCGTATAATAGTGTCTCGCTTCTCACATTCTCATTTGTTTCTCCAACCGAGTGAAAAACGACGTTTCTCTTCTCATGTAGGCGAAAATTTCGGTCTCTGCTTTTAAGTTTAAGTAATGTAACATATGTTTACGTTAAAGTAAATGGAAAATTGTTGTAGATTGAAAATTCGGTTAATTTTTATTACATCACTTTACAAATTACTTCGTCATTAATGTTCACATATATTTACTGTGTAGGCATGTTTCCAGAATGTGATGTTGAACTTTTGAACATTGAGCTTTTTTAGCTAAGTTTGGTCTGAAATCAATATTTATTTTAAGTTTCTGCCAGTCATTTAAGGTTGATCTATGCTTATGATTATACTGTCCATCATCTGGCTTTATCATATGTAATAAAAAAATGTTTCTGAGCTGTCCAATAGTACACAACGGTAAATAATGCTTCTCTGTTGAGCGGCAGCTATGACATTATCGTTGTTTTTGAGAGAGCCCATGCTTCCTCTCTTTTTTGTTAACCATGGATATAGCGCACCGGTATTGTAATACATCATTGCACGATGGCGTCATCAATGTAGTTTTGACAGTTCAGGGAGCTTGTTTACGCGGACTTAGATTATTTTTGGTAAAATCTGTTTGAGATTGTGTGCTCCAAATTGATTACGATTGAAGTAAGATAACTTGAAAACAGATACCAGTGCTCACAGTCGCTTTGTCTCAAATTCCCGTGAGAGTAAATGAAATAGGATATACACATTTCCAATCTAAAGATCAATGACAAACTTTAAGTTTAGCTTCAATTGCAAAATCAACTGAATCGTACGGTCCAGTGAAATGTAAATGATTAGTCAAGTAGAATTTCTTTTTATATATGATATTCATGTAAAAGTCAATTATTTTATTACTGGAAAATATCTACCTGTGTTTCCAGTCATAGCTAAGTGAAATATACTTTCAGTGGACATGTTGTTAGTTTATTCACAGATTTTGGAGCTGCAGAAAACATCTTCATGATTGGGAATCAATCCGCATGCTTTTAGTAAGTCCCTGCAATTGGGAACATTATTCCATGGCTGTGAAATTGTCTGAGTCTAATGCTCGTTTCTGAAGGTTCACACTTAGAAATTATGAATTTTACACGTGACATAATCCATGTTTGTAAATAGTCCGGGAACGTAAAGTCGGGGAATGTAATAGTCGGGGAACGTAAACAAAGATTTCGTGTAAAATTATGTCTCCTGAACCTGAAACATACGCAATTCGACAAAAGATGTGTTCGGTTGAATTTATTTTCTCATCTCTTTCAACACATTCTTATGCGCTAAAGGACGCTTGCATGTGTCGGTCTCGGGGACAGAAATTTACACGAGATTTTGGTAGTGTGTTTGTTTTAATAGAACAGAAGTATGCAGAGGGATCAACGTCTGAGTATTGGCAGTTCTAATTATATATAACATAAAGCTTCATCAAATTCGAGAATCTCTTTGCTATAATTGAAGATATTGATCATTGCTACACACTTACACACTACCAAAATCTCGTGTAAATTTCTGTCCCTGAGACCGACACATGCAAGCGTCCTTTAGCGCATAAGAATGTGTTGAAAGAGATGAGAAAATAAATTCAACCGAACACATCTTTTGTCGAATTGCGTATGTTTCAGTTTCAGGAGACATAATTTTACACGAAATCTTTCTTTACGTTCCTCGACTATTACATTCCCCGACTTTACGTTCCCGGACTATTTGCAAACATGGATTAGGTCTCGTGTAAAATTCATAATTTCTAAGTGTGTAGAAATTATGAATTTTACACGAGACGTAATTCATATTTGTAAAAAGTCGGGGAACGTAAACACAGATTTCGTGTAAAATTATGTCTCCTGAAACTGTCTCATACGCAATTCGACGGAAGATGCGTTTGATTGAATTTATTTTCTCATCTCTTTCAACTCATTCTTATGTGCTAAAGGACGCTTGCATGTGTTGGTCTCAGGGGACAGCAATTTACATGACATTTTGGTAGTGTGTATTTTAAATTTTGCCTCCGTAAAGTATGACAATCGGCAGACATTTCAAATGTTGATAATCTGTGATCAATTGGCCATTTTAATTGGTGTATTATGTGAAACTACTGAAGTCGTTTTTTTTTAAGTTCCAACCCTAATAAACATGTACCATTCAGGAACGATATTAAAGATGGTGTGACCATACCACTTACAGTTGGGATGATACCCCGAACTGGTGGTTAGGCACCTTTTATGGTTGTTGTTTATGCGGGAACGCATGAAAAATGGTTGATTTTTGTATGATAAAGGGCGATACGGTTAAAATTTGGTCAATATCAACTTGACGTATTTCTTTCAATTTTGCATTTAAAAAACCTGAACACCCCTCATTTTGAAGGTGTGTGTGTGTAGAATGTTGCTCCTATTTTGATTTTGGAATTCACTCTTCAGTTGTCAAAATGCCGTCCAAGCAAGAAGAGCAGCGTATCAAAATTTTGCTCGCGCATCGCGAAAATCTGAGCTACTCGCACGCAAAGTTGGCAAAATCGCTAAAAGTTGCCAAATCAACCGTTACAAATGTAATTAAAGTGTTTGGGGAACGTTTGTCGACAACCAGGAAATCTGGATCAGGGGGAAATCGAAAACCGGAAGCCGCTGAGACGACAAAGAGAGTTGCCGGTAGTTTCAAGCGAAACCCTAACCTTTCTCTCCGAGATGCCGCAAATAAGCTGGGTGTATCGTCTACAACCGTGCATCGAGCCAAAAACGAGCCGGACTATCGACTTACAAGAAGGTAGTGACTCCAAATCGCGATGATAAACAAAATACGACGGCCAAAGCGCGATCCCGGAGGCTGTACACGACGATGCTGACGAAGTTTGACTGCGTGGTAATGGACGACGAAACCTACGTCAAAGCCGACTACAAGCAGCTTCCGGGACAGGAGTTTTATACGGCAAAAGGAAGGGGAAAGGTAGCAGATATTTTCAAGCACACGAAACTGTCAAAGTTCGCAAAGAAATATCTGGTTTGGCAAGCCATCTGTACCTGTGGCTTGAAAAGCGGCATTTTCATAGCTTCTGGGACTGTCAACCAAGAAATTTACGTGAAAGAGTGTTTGAATAAACGTCTGCTGCCTTTCCTGAAGAAACACGGTTGTTCCGTACTGTTTTGGCCGGATTTGGCATCTTGCCATTACGGTAAAAAGGCCATGGAGTGGTACGGCGCCAACAACGTGCCGGTGGTTCCCAAGGACAAGAACCCTCCCAACACGCCAGAGCTCCGCCCAATTGAGAAATACTGGGCTATTGTCAAGCGGAACCTAAAGAAGACCAAAAAAACTGCTAAGGACGAGCAGCAGTTCAAGGCAAACTGGCTTTCTGCGACGAAGAAGGTGGACAAGGTGGCTGTACAAAATCTGATGGCAGGGGTCAAGCGTAAGGCCCGGCAATTCGGATTTGGAAAAGCGGAAGCCTAACTGAATATTTTTCCTGAATTTTATACTAATTGAACTTGAAAAAGAAATTTAATTTGATTTTTTAAATAGACGATTTCACCGATTTACACGCGTTTTCTCTTGACCAAATTTTGACCGTATCACCCTTTATCTTGCCGATGATATCTTGAAACTTTCCATAACAACAACGTTTCGTGCATTTTCATTGTGACAATTTAGCGATGAAATCTGCATCAATTCATGATGCCCTGTTGACTGATTTTGGGAAATTTTGGTTTTCTTGTAGTTTGCTTATTTGAGAGAAAATATATTTGAATTCTTTGTGTTGCAAATCATTTATTTATGATTTTTTTACACATATTTTTTTCAAAGTAACGCATCTAAATAAACATCATTTTCGTTTTCTATTCCGGTACGTAAACGTACAGAGAAGCTGGTTTTCCAACTTGTGAACTTTCCACATATAGCAGGCCGTGTGAAAAATATGGTATTTCCAAATTTATGCACTTTTCTAGCGACTGTCCTTGTGACTTGTGAATTGTCATCGCAAATGCAAGTTTCACTGGAAACTGAAGACGTATGAACTGAAATAGCAAATCTTTGAAACTAAAGGGAGTTCGCGGAATTAAAATTAAATATTCCGCCTCTTTGTAAGCCCCTTTCAAAACTCTTGCTACTACCACATTGTTCTAGAGCTGCGTTACAATCAGCCGGGTTCCATTACACAGCTACGGTGCATGCATGCGGTTCATTTTCAACCCGATCGATCGATTTTTATGAACGCAAATCTCCCGGAATTTGATCGGTATTTTTGTCAGCTAAAATTGCGCATGCACTCAACCAATCGAGCTAACAATCGCAGGAAAAAGACACTTTTTGACAGTACCCGGTACGTTTGGAATTTTTTAAATTTTGTGTGATGACCCACTATGACAATTATTATTTTCAAACAATCTATGAGCATAAGTATAGGCATGAGAATGACGTTGCTACTCCGTTGGCATGAGCCTGGGGTTGCTACTCCGTTGTTGCCAGATCAGCTGTTATAACACAGAGAACCAACAGATGATGCTTGGGACTAACATAAATCTTCAATGTGTAAAAACTGGTGATCCCAAACTAAAGCAATACTGGCACCGGCCCCACCCGAATGCAAATCAATTAAGGAAAGGTTAAGAATATTTTGACGTGATACCCGCTTTATTGGATGCCGCGGAATCCACCGCACTTCCACGAGTTAGGATGCTGTTGGGGCCAGTCACAAGGTGTGATTGGGGGGTTTGATTGAGAAAACAAAGTGATTTTTAATAATACTAAAAAGCCGATTTTGATCGATTTAAACCAACAGCAAGGATGTCACTGTGGCCACTCACAGAGTGTGAAAGTGTTATTTCATTAGGGAAGCAAGTCATCTCAACGCCTGAGAGCCAACTTGGGCCGATCTACACAAACAGTACGGATGCCGCTGAAGTCACTTAAATAATGGGACAGTGGTTTATTTGTTCCAAGATAGAGTGGCCCGACGAGCATGGCGAACGAATAATTTGGATCACAATTAATTATGTACTCACCACCGATCCATCTTACCCGGCAAACCACGACTTTTCATGCTCACTCGATCACCCGCACAACGAACAATAGGCAACCCAAACAATAGACAAAACACTACGCCCGATAACAAAATATTGCGGAACGACGTGTCGACACAACCGATTCAACTGGTGGTCGATGCAAACCTATTAAAAAGAGCGTATAGATACAATGGGTGCCAATTACCTGTCGTGCTCCACGTCCTTGAGAGCACTTACTTCCTCACGAGTTTCCTGTACCCAAGCGTCCACAAAAGCCTCTGGTACACCAACTCATCTTCATGCTCAACCGAAGCACCACTATCTAAAAAGCTTTGAAAAATAGAGAGATATTAGATATTGTCTTCAAAATTTGGTAGAAATAAATAATTTGTTGTCTGAAAGGAAACGAAGTTAAGAACAAAGATATAAATAGAATCCTTGTCTATGAAAAGAATGTTGCGGGTTTTCGATGGTTGATTACAACTTTGTGTTAGGCGCCATTGGAAGAAATGAGCATTGAATGAGAATAGTGGGAACATTTGATTGAATAAACGACTACAATACTCACTTGTTTATTAAGCTGAAGATCATTCGAGCTATGTATATCTCTAATACGCTAATACGCTATTATGACAAATTTACAAGCTCACAACTGCATGCTAGTTTGTGATTTGAAAAGTGTCTAGATTCATAAACAAAAAGTCCGGGTACCGATGTAACACGGCATCCGAAATTTTGATTTTGAAATTTGTGTCGCTTTACAAATCCTCAAGCAATTGTGCAAAAGCACGTTGGCCAACATTTAGCGTCAACCAGTGGGTACGTGTGCTCAACTCCCAGTTTCCTTTCTTTCAAACTCACCTTTAGTTCAATTTGAGTTGGACACATCACAATGGAAAATATTGTGATGGAGCACGGACGTTAGGTTACTAGATATATAAAAAATACTCTACAACCCATTCAGGATTACATCTGAAAAATCCAAATTTGGCCAACACCCACCATTAAAACAATCTATAATTGTCTATATTATATATTTGAAAATATCTTGTATGTAATTGCATCTCAAAAATTGCATATATTACCTTCTAATTTAGATAAATATAAGGTGTCCGAATATTAATGCAGCACAAGCACAGTACAATACTCCCCCGAGAGGCTCATTTTACCCCACGGTTCCCTACCAAAACTTAAAAAGATCCATCCCATCGTATAAATATCAGCCACTAGTTCCCATCAAACCTTCCGCCACAATCGAACAACGCTCAGCGAAACAGACGCCATAATAAAGTTGATTTAAACTGACAGATGCTCTATATATATTAACAGGTATGATAAACGAACCTTCGACCAGCCACGACGGTATCGCTTTACCCGGGCACATATTGTATGCATGATCGATCTCTCGGCTTACTTTGCTTATTTGTTCCCATGCCATTGCCAAAGTCCACGTTTGCGATTAAACCCCGCGTCGCCACCAACATCGTCGCTTGGTGTAAGTAAACAAACAACACAACCGCAACTTCTCGAACGTGACGTGTGTATGACAGCACGTGGTTGGTCGACTACTTGGATGGTCGAAACCATACCCCCCATTTGATGGACTGCTGAGCGCTGAGTGAAGGGTGAAATTTGATGTCCGATCGCTACCTCAGATTTATTGTTATAAATGCAATGAAACAATGAACCGTTCGTTGATTTTTTTTTCTTCTTCTGTATTTGTTGAGAGGCGGAATATGGAAGTCCAAATCAAAATAAACAAACGGTCGCGGCGACCGATGGGCGAAAGGAGTTTTTTTTCCTTGCTTAGTCTACAGGTCTAGAGATTGAATCATCGCATGAAGTTGATAAATACTACGAACTAGCGGTGGAGAACGTGACTTTTAAGGTAAAGGTGGGTATTTCCTGTTTGCCATTGTATACAATTTCGTGTCGTGTGAAGCAATTTGCAGCCATAAAAAATAACCCCATCCGTGACAATGCCCCGGAGGGCATTGCCGTGACCAGGATTCGAACCTGGGTTACTACGGCCACAACGTAGGGTCCTAACCACTAGACGATCACGGCTGTTCGGGGACATGTGCGACTTCCATCCCCGCAACAATTCAATACACTTGTGCCATCGTGCCTGCTGCAAACTAGAACACTATCACTGAACTTTGACCAGAGAAAAACCGGCGCCATGTCCACCACTGTCATTCACTAGCGCCCGACCGACAGCACAGCACATGGGCGACGATTAATTCAGCTATCTCAAGAATTGGAAGTATCGCCAAAAGGCACGTCGTCGCGATACCGGCCAACAGCCAGCAGACGTGGCGTCGATCAAAGGAGAAAGTGATTTGTTTCGACTCCTCTCTCATTGCCTTTCATCTCGAAAGATTCGAACTGAACGACCGGTGTCTCGCCGTTCTTTCTGCCAGCGGGGTGTACATTGCGCCTATAGTGGCGCAACAATTAACATTTTAGTTCAAAGTCGACGCCAGTTTGCACGGTCCAAGATTCATTTAGAGTAAACGTTTACTTGAGTGGTGACAGCGCGAAGCTAAATTTTGAGCAGTCGAGACACGAATACAAGCAGTCGTGGCCGAGCGGTTAAGGCGTCTGACTAGAAATCAGATTCCCTCTGGGAGCGTAGGTTCGAATCCTGCCGACTGCGACAGTTTTTTATTGTCTGCATCGTTCCAATTTCCCAACACCTTCGTTCACGCAGCATCGAAACAATATGAAGGAATTTGTAGCACACAGGTGGCGCCGACCGTCGTCTCATGCGTGCTCAAAACCGTTTCACCTTAATCTCGTTTCGCTGAGTGTGTTTGTCTCTCCCAACTGCTATTTACGAGACGGTGAAATGTTTTTTGGCAGAAAACCTGCCATCGAATCTGCACCAGTTGTCGTCGTCGTCGGACGGACGGAAGGATGAAATGGTAGAGAGATAGCGCACCATAAGGAATGTGAATTATTTTCATCGGTGTCTCACCTCTTTACCTCGAATTGCCACCGGCAGCGCTGCCCGGTACTGTGGTGGGTGCGCTTTTCTCGGCGGAAAATCATCGGTGGAAATAGGAGGGGGTGCAAAAGTACCTAAAGTGACAGAGTGAGAAACGAGTTGGCAACTGTACAAAAGCCGATTAATTCAATCTTTTTACTACGGTTGGCTTGATTCGGTTGATTTTGGATACTTTGATCTGCAAGTTTTCTTTTCTCTCGTTTATTGAAAAGAAGAACATGAACGAGCTGCCATTTTCAAGCAAAGCATACAGCAAAACAATACTTGTTTTTAATTTTAGTTGAAAGTTATGTTGAGTTTTAGAAAATTAATCCCAAAAAGCTCTACAGAACATTGTGTTTGAAGAAAACATATCGCTTCTTGGTCTAAGACGTGATTGACGTTGATTGCCATTAGGAAGTCATTAGGAATTTTGAATTGTTATTTGCTGGCATAATTAATCATCAATTAAAAGAGAGATTTGAGCAATAAAAATGAAAAAGTGCCATTAAACTATTAAGGCTTCGCCTAATAGTCAATGTGATCAGCATTAAAAATTAGGAATGAGCAAAGATGAGAAAAGATTCGGATACCTAATAGACCGGTAAATCAGTCAAACAGCAACAGCTATTCAGCATATGTGCAATTAAATACGGATAGTATTTCGCCAAATATATAATTTGAGCACTAAATTATTCGCATATGTCTTTAAAGTTGTTGATTTGTTCCATAAAACAGAGATTGAGCAATGCATAAATAAATATCCATTGCTCATTTTAATGTTTTTATGGGAAAATCTAACAAAATTAAAAGAAATATGAGAATATTTTAGTGCTCAAATTACATAATTTGGCTGAAATACTGCCATATTTAATTGCACATATACTAATAGCTGTTGCTTTATTTGACAGATTTACCGGTCACAATTGGATTATCCGAAGATCTTTTCTCATCTTTATTGCTCATTCCTAATTTTTTAATGCTGATCGCACATTATTTGTTGGCACAGGCCTTAATAATTTAGTGGTACTTTTTTCATTTTTGGTGCTTTTTCCGAATTACTGATGCAGGTAAATATTTTAGCCGTCATTTGCTGAATGTAATGTTAAATTATGATTTACGAACGGTCAGAGCTTAGCTTCTATTCGTAAAGATTGCTCATTTAACTTTGAAAAATGTGGGGATGTGAGGGAATGCTCAGAGCCTGTTCACGTTACCTTGCGGACACCAAAATAATAGCAGTAAACAACAAAATTCACACATATTTCAACAAAACGGATTGTTTATTTCACAATAATAAAGTTACATCTACATTAGAAACAGTTGATAAAGATATTAATTGTTCTTTCTGTAAAATTCTCGAACTTTCTGTGGTACACCCGCCATCAGGTTCCATACGGTATCCTCAGATAGGCCCGCCGTGACGGTTCTTTCCTTCTCTTGAGATCATCAGTACCATTTTTCTTAGTTTCAAAGAGTTTCCGCTTAACTAGAGCCCAGTACTCCTCTTTTGAGCGAAGTTCTGGACAGTTTGGTGGATTGGCTGTTTTTGACACCTACAGGGTACGGCTGAAAATAATGCGAAATTTATTTTTATATTTTTTAAATCCCATTTTCAACTAATTCCAGCAATAATATTAACATTTTCGTGTGCAGTTATCTTTATAAAGTCCTTTCAAACAAATTTATTCAATGCATCCTCTATTTTTATTAATAACATCCTCGAGCCGACGCTAGAAGCCAGAGCATGCCTTTCGGACGTAGTCCTCCGACATTGACTGCCATGTGCGTGTTATGGTTGACTTCAGGGTTTTCACACTAGAGTGTGATGTTTTTCAGGCTCGTGCTTCAACATATGCTCAAATCGAATAGTCCAACGGATTAAGATCTGGACTGCTAGGGGGCCACAAATCCTTCGGCCAAAACTTCTTGTTATCGTTCAACCATTGTTGGATTCAATTGGACGTGTGGATTGGACGAGAGAAGTTGGCCTTCACCCAGGATAGCACTTGGTCCTATAAAATACCGATATTCACTTCGGTATTGATTTTGACTCCAGTATCAATGAAAACAAGCGGCATTTTCAAACCGTTGGACGCGTTGGACGCCACCAAGCCAAACATCATGACACCAGCCGGATGTTTGGTTTGAAATTTGAATTTCACTTTTTCCGGAAAGTTCTACATTTTCTGCGGTGAAATGAACCGGTCCGTGCGGCTGTTGGTCACATCATCGATGCTGAAAAGCTTTTCGTCGGAGAACAGGATTATCATTTTTTCCTTCTTCAACAAGAAGAGCAATCTCTTGGAACGAGTCACTCGTAGTTCCTTAACCCGGTCTGTAATCAAGTGGCGTTTCACTCTGGCTCTGGAAGATGCATGCAGGTCTTCTTTGACGATTCTCCGCATGGATTTTTCCGAAATATTGGCTTCCTTCACAAGTTTTCTTATGGAATGCACCGGGTTGCGAGCAATTTTTAGCACGGACCGATTTGATCACGTTCGGCGTGCGTGCAAAGCGCAGACGTCCGCTTCCCGGTTTCCGCTGCTTAGGACCATCCTGCAGGGACTATTTTATGCGGTAAACTGTTGCCAAATTACACCCTACAACCTTGGCTATTTCTTTCGGCTTCTTCTGGGCGAGCAACAAACTGGTGATCACTTCTTTCACGAACTTTTTGACGAATTTGCAATAAAACATAGATTGTTTGGATGCAGCACTTAAAAGAAAACATAAACCAATACACTTTCGACAGAAATTAGTCACTAGCTACACGAATTAACCCAATACTCAAGTTTGAACATTTTCGCATTATTTTCTGCCGCACCCTGTATTTGACCTCTTGTACCTCATACCATTCTAGGACGGATTTCGCACAGCGACAAGAGGCCAAATCAAGACAAAACAGAGCTGGAGAGTCGTGGCTTCTGATAAACGGTAGCAACCGCTTTTACAAACATTCTTTTTCGTACAAATCCTTATTGATTGGGCCGGTAAAGACGAAACTTTTAGATTTTTTACCACTACTTCATATGGCCTGCCAAAACATATACTTCTTCGGGAATTTCGACACCTTCTTTATCCGGAGATACTCGGCACGGCGTTCCTTTGCATTGTGGTATAAAAGGTCAGACCCGGGAGCTGTTTAGGGTCTCGAGTACGTATGTTTCGACGTCAATTATTATACTAGAAAATGTTTGCAACAAATTGGTGTAAACTGAATTAAGTAACACGAAATAAAGTGGAGAGTTTTAGCTGTCATAGTAGTGGAACGTTTTAGAGATCCGTGAAATAATTCAAAATCTTCACTGAATGAAAATTTCTGAAATTTCACGTGAACAGGGCTTATTTGAGAAAATGTTACTATTTTTGCAATAACAGATTGTTAATTTTTAACGCAACAAATTGTTTTTTACTATTCGAATAAATGATCGAAGTTCGTTTGACAATGAACACTATTTTATATATAATTTTCAAATGTTATTTACATATAACATTGCAATTTTTCATTTGGTATATTTGATGTTTTGCCCATTCTTCTTTTAATCCTGGTGGAAGCTTGTCCACAAGCTCATTCAAAAGAGCGACATTGTAGGAGTACTCTTCCAGCTGACAGGCTTCGATCGTGGCATACAGGTTCTGTAGAGCAAGGGTAAATTTGATAAGTGTATCAAACTTGTAAGCTTTTGGCGCTGGCGTTGAGTGAATCTTCAATATCAAATTCTGGACGATGACCTCAGGGTTTCCATACAGCATCTTCAGCGTGGATAGAATGCCTCAAACATTTGCTGGATGCATCAATCTGCACTTCACTGCTTAATAAGCTTTCCTTTTCAGACACTTCTGCAATCGTATTAGATTTTCCCACAGGTTGGTCGTTGTTGTAAACGTTGACTAGACCAACGGCCATTCTTTCGGAATACCACTAAATGACGGAAGTTCCCGTGAAATGGCCTGGCGAGCGGCGACTTGACTACGTGTTAAGTTGCTCTCATGTTCATCTTCCGCTGGGATTTGTCTTGGAGTGGAGCGCTGTATTGGAATGAAACTGGGCACTGCGTTATCTGGTTGCTGGTTGTAGATCAGCTGCCTGTTCCCTTGCGCCACACGGGATTGAGCTTCTGGTCGAGGAACTGATGGTAGCGGATCCAGAATCCGATTCGGTTGAATACTAGACGGCATTGGTTCTGGATTATCATAAGGTATACTGATTACCGGTGAGCAGCGCGACTTCTGGGAATTCGCATAAGCAGACTCGTGTAACCAATCGGAAATCCTTTTGTCCGATCGATCTTCCTCCACATCTATCATCGAAGCATTCTCGTTGATCATCTCTTTAATCAGCTCATGTCGTTTACGCAGGTATTCGCGTCGGTTTGCTTCTTCCGCTTGCTGATTTTTCCTCTCTTAGTCCAAAATCTGCAACTGCAACGTCAACTGCCTCGGCTTAGCGGATCTTCAGGAACTTGCTGCGGAATGCTGGCTCAGGTTATCCTCCATTACACGTTGTGCTTTGGATGCAGCGGCTCCGGCAACTGTTTTCGTGGACCTTCCTTTGAGGCATTTGTTGGACTTCGACGATACAGTGTTAGGCACTGTATAACACGGATCATAGTTCACTCCCGATAACGATACGTACGGATTTGACAGGTGATATGACGAAACCGATGGCATTGGTGGTATGGAACAATTTATCTGCGTTGGTTGATAGGTTGCCATTAAATAATGAGGTGACTTGAATGAATATGGGGGCATGAATGAGTGAGGTGGCATTAGCGAGTGGGGTGGCATGGCAATGTTTTGCCCAAGTGAAGCGCACATTGTATTTGGCGTAATCATGGATGTGACGGATGCGATCGTCATTTGATCGGAAGAGGCAACCATTGGTAGAATAGTACTACTGCATCCCTGGCTCGAGATAACATTATGGGTACTTACGGGCGGTACTTGCGGGGGAATAGATTTCGTCGACTTGTCTTTGGCATGCTGCTTCTCTAGGCAGACTGAGCAGAACCAATCATGTCCCGGCGTCCACCCCAACACAGTCGAAATGATATCGGTCGTCACACTTGTCACACTGGACCATTCGGGAATTATCTTTTCCGTTACATACCTTGCCGCCATTCTGTGTTACCTTTGCGGAACTAACGTTTCCATCTTCCGACTCATCCCTTCGTTTCGACATCGTTGTCCGGACTGGCATTCGGCTAAGCATCGTTGTATCGTAAACGAAGTTTTTAACTTGGTTGACCTTCTTCAACACTATCACTAAAATACATTTTTTCAAGCATCAATCCAGAATGCGAATTTAGCTGGAAAGATACATTTTCAGCCTAAGCCTAGGCATAAGTTGCATAAGCAAACCACGTTAACGTTAACTCCCGGCCAGTGTCGCCCTGTCCATACTTAGGTACGGTGGGCCAGCATAGATCACCACCTTGAGTACCAAAAGCTACATGAGTAAGCTAGAGAGTACGCACAGGCTTTCGTGCCTAAGAGTGGTTAGTGCATACCGAACGGTATCACGCAACGTGGTCTGCGTCCTAGCGGGGATGATGTCAATAGGCATGGTCATAAAAGAGGACGTAGAATGCTTCGAACAACGTGGAACAAGAGGTACTCGGAAGACCACTAGAGCTGCATCTGTGGTTAAGAAGCAAAGGGAATGAAACAACTCCATCAAAGGTCGGTGAACCCATCGACTAATACCGGAGTTAACCGGGTATCAACCCACCCAGGCGACACGGTGAAGTGAACTTCCACTTAACGCAGATTTTGTCAGGCCTCGGCTGCTTTAGACAATATCTTCACAAATATAAGCATGCATAGTCTTCCGCATGCACCGAGTGCGCGGAAGTTGAGGAAACTGCGGAACATGTGTTCTTCGCATGTCCTCGCTTCGACGGTGCGAGATCCTGCACGATAGCCGTAAGCGGCACGACACGACTCCGGATAATCTGGTTTAGAGGATGTACCGAGACCAGGACATCTGGGACACGGTATGCATAGCAGCCTCCCAGATTGTCCACGCTCTCCAACTAAAATGGTGAAATGACCAGCGGCAGGTCGCATGGACCACCTAACTACTGAAGCGCTAAGTAGTCAGACATAGTGGGTGCTTAACAAGCATAATAGCCTCCTCCCCGAAGTTTTACCGAAAAGTAGCTCCGGGGAGGGTCCAGGGCTTAAGGCACGGGTGGGTTTTTAGTGGGTCGAGGAGTTGGCACCCTCATCCCCACACCCTGAGTTCTTCAGATGTCTGGTTACAAATTTTCCATCCCGTCTGAAACAGAAAAAAGAAAAGAAAGCAAGCCAGCCTGAACGTTGGCGTACCGAGAGGGAGTGTTGCCTGATTATCGAACGGCACGCGCCCTTTCTGAATGTGATTCTCGAGCAGCTCAGCCCCTACTGCTCCGGCGACACTGAATGAAAGTGGCAGAATGACCGCCTGCCAGTGCTCGCGAGTACGAACAACAAAACGAAACGAAACAAGAACAGAAACATGTTAATCAGCACGTTAGTGATGCAAATGAAGATATAAGTCCCTATGGAACCAAGGAAAAGGTTATATAAATCGTATTATGTTAAGTTGATAGTAGACACATTTTATTATTAAACAAAACTATAGCGTAAATGAGCGTTTCCAGGCGAAATGACCTGGAAATGTGGAAAATTATTTTCGATATTTTTTTATTTGAATGACATTTTACATAAGCGTTTGGCTTGGGAGACTGAGCATAACTGCTGAGCGCGTTAACATAGATTGTTGTGACTCAAGAGTCAGTTTTGAAAAGGGCGTAAGTATTTTGAATATCACTTAAATTAATAATTTGTAGCTCAAAAACCTTTGGATGTACAAAAAAACTGTCTCAGCACAAGTTGTGGCCCTATGTGTAGAGGTTGTGAAAAAAATATACACTGAAAATAAAATTTCGGGAAAAAAATAGACAATTAACATGGAAATTGCCAGAAAAATATTTTTCGTTTTTTTTTTATTTTTTGACTGAAAAAACTTGTAGTTATTACGCAAATTTTAGCGATGACTCCAGGATGGAGAAATGTCAGGGTTCACTTAACTAGTTTCATGTTGATTGGATAACTTGTTTCATATTGCTTGGTGATTGAACGTAGAATTGAATTTGGTAAGCTAATTGATACTAGAATTTCTTCCAAAAATAAGTAACTTATATTTATAGCCATCACACACAAATATCCGACAATTTATAGCAATTTACCGGAGTTACCGGAGTATAGAGATACTTAACGTAAGTTCTATTTTTCAATCATATACATTTATATACAGTGCACCAATCTAAACCTATCTATAAACTATAATTAATATCTTAATTATGGTATTTATGATATTTGTAATTAGATGCATTATTTTCCAGAGAATTCATTAAATCCTCAATAAAGAGCCATGTCATCAGTCTGGTCAATCGCGGTCGAAAGGAACTTCGATAAAGGGTTTCAAAAATTGCGTGAGCTCATGGATTTATAATCGAAAAAATCAAAAAAGGGTTTGATTTCCGATATATGTAAACCAGTCATTTTCGTTACCTCAGTAAACTCAGATCAAATGTTAAAATTCTGTTACTGACTGAGACATAACATGTTCAAGCTCCATATCCTCAAGTAAGTACCAGAAGTCCAGCATCCGGTATGCAACAACTTTTACTTTTGCTCCGGTGAACTTTACAGTCTTCCTTTCGAATACGAAAGTCATTAGAGCCTACATAACATAGTCTCCAGAAAGACATCTGCTGATGTCTTCCTGAAGGAGCATCTTCCGTAATTGAGTGTGTGTGTGTCTTTTGCAGCCGCATAGAAATCATCACTGATATGCATAGTGAATTTCTACCGTGTGGTGTCCGTTTTCCGCGTACGTTCAATTTTTGCACAAAGTTAGTTGTTAACATATACTCAACGGATTATTTCAAATTTTCAGCGCACAGGTAAAAAGGAACACGGAATTTTCTGCGTTATCTAATGCACATAAAGGGAATGCTAGATTTGGCAGAAAATAATGGGATATTGTAAACATGTAAACTTAAGGTAGATAACGCCTGAATGTAACCTGTTGTATGAAAGATCTCAAACATTATTGTATGATGCATGAAAGATTGCAAACAATTTCATTGTTTACGCCTCCTTTGACTGGGACTTTAACGATGGGAAATTTTACGCGCTTGTTAAAATTAATTATATTTTCTGTGCGGTCTAATTATTTAAGAAACAATGTTTCTTCATTAGTGAGTTCTTGTTCAATTAACGAATTCACGAATTGATTATAATAACTGGATGACAAACCAAACAAGCGTGAAACAACGTTAGAGAGTTGAAAATCTCAAATGTCAATCTTACTCATCATTAAACATGAATTTCTCAGCGATGAAAACTTGGAATACATTGAGCGGTGAACGGGAACTACACGGTACAATCGTCACCATTGCCCGGCATGTAGGGATTTATAGAGTGACAAACTTCTCGTTGATGCGCCTGACGATGACCATAACCTCAACCATGCAACCTGCCCGACAACGACGTGCACAGTATTACGGTGCTCTTTCTTAAGCACACCACACACGACAGATGTTTTGTCAATATGTTCGTAGATACTCTCGGATTGACGATATTTTCGATTAGGAACATAGAATAATCTAAGCTAAAACACACGACTACCTTAACGAAAGTGGCCAAGGTACATTTCTCACCTGCCGTTGCAGTCCATTAATACATCTGAGTTTTGGTCAATGTTTTCCACGGTGTGACATCCGCTTAAGGGACGAGAATCTCAAGCGGAAGGAGGAGCCAAAAGTTAAACGCTATCATCAGGGTGTTAAAGTTCAGTGCAAATTTTGCGGAACCTGCAGCTGGAAGCTATTCCTTTTCCTTCAATCCCCTTCCCCCCCACTCGCTGAGAACTGCGTTGCAGCCACAATTCGGAGATGAAAATTACAGTTTTCGACACAAATTAAATATAGATGGAGGCGCCCAACTCGTTGCCTGTAATCCAGAAGCCCTCGACCAACCGGGAACCGAGTCAACTCGAAACAAAACATGTCAGAAAGTTTGTGTTGAAAAGGACAATTTCATTTTTCGCATCAATGAATTTTACATTTTGCCCGCCCCCCTTCCCCTTCCTTTTGCCCGGTACCAGTCACAGTCAATTTGGATGAGGTGGAAAGGGTAACCGGATGGACAGCTTGCACCCTTGCTTTATCCTTCTCCCTGGTAGAGAGGTCTTAAACGACGGCGGCGCCACCCGGAGCTCAGCCACATTACCAAGGGTCCGTTAGCCAAAAGTGGTGGTTATCATCATGGTTGGAAATTATTCCAGGAGTTTATTGTATAAATAAGAAGCATATTTTTATTGCATTCGTCACATCGTCATCATTATCGTTTTCCTACGGGGAGAGCAGAAGTCAACTTTGCAGGAAATAGACGGGTCCCGGGAGGGTGAGGTGAGAAGCTTCCGAAACCGAAAACTGCCAACCTCAGCTCTGGACTGATAAAATAAGCAAAATTAGAGCTTGGGAAAAGTTGGCCTTTCCGGTTGAGAGAGCAGTTGAGGTGGATGAGTTTTCTGCTTGGCGTTTTTGGTTCTGTGCGGTGATAATAAAGTTAATAATTTTCAGATCCAGATAGGGAAAATATGTAATTGTCCGAATTTCCTGTTGCTTTTCAGATGGGTACTTTGCCGAATAAGTTGATGCTTGGAGTAAACTGTAGGTATTGAATTTTGATTTTTTGTAGTTTTAAGGAACAGAATTATGTCATAATTCTCATGAACTTCATAATGTTCAATGATTGGAACTGTCACGACATTTATAAACTATCACCCGATAAAACGTGTTGTGAATTAAAAAATTGTTCGCAGAAATCAAAAGAACTTGGGCATCGTAAAGCCAATTATTTGATTGCAAGGCATTGTTTAAAATGTTGCAATTTCAACACATTTTCCAAGCATTGAACAGGTTACAATGCTAAAAATTGGACAGTAACGATAGTAATCTTTAAGTAAAGTGTTGTCTCATTTTTGCAACGATGAAATCCTTGTTTGTCACTATCAGCCATACAGCTGTCACAACCTTTGCGCTTCAATTCACTGAAAGGGTTCATTAACGCAAGTGGACACCTGTTTATTAATGGTATAGGGTTAAAACTTAACGCAAAATCAAGCATTTTCAATCAGTGTATGAAAACATTGTTTGCTTTGGCAACACACCTGAAAAATCAAACGAAGGTAGAAATTTCGAACGATGGATCGGATCAGCACATCAACTCGCAGATTAATTCTGCTTAAACGGTTTTCCGAAATGTTGTCGTTTCGAGAATTGACAAAAAGCGTAAATTTGCAGTGAACAAGATTGTTAAGAAGTTTGGAGGAACGTGTTCTCTTGAAGATTTACCCAAATCTGGACGCAAAAAAGAAGCATCTGACCAGAAAAAGGAGCTGGCTGCGGTACGTCTTTTGAAGTTGCATAAACCGTGTTCTGTTCGTGAAATTGCTGAATTGGACATTAGCGTTGGAACTGTGTAGAATATCAAAAAGCGTAAAAACCTACATGAAAGCAGAACCTACATGAAAGCACCCAAAAAAACGGATTCACAGAAACCATTTTCAAAAATTACAGAGCTTGTATGACGTTCTCATCGAATTCGAACCGGTGCAATTCTGATGGACGACGTACGTCAAATCGGATACCGTACATTTTCGTACATCAAATCGGATACATTCATACATCTCCTGCATTATATTAAAGCCTGTCCATTGTGCCCATCCAATGAATGAGAAAAAATGGTCCCCGAAATTCAAAAAAGGGTAGTGCCCAAAAACTTTGACTCCTCGAAAAAATTTAAAAAAAAAAAGGATATTGAGCTCAATCTGATTGCGTTAAGTAGATCCTCAAAGCGGTCAAAGTTTGACTCATGAAAATGGCGTCAGACCTGAACGTTTCATACGGATCGGCTCACCATATTTACTGACTAAAAAAAACGTAAAGTCCAAGCAGAAGAAGGAGCAAAGGTGATACTGTCACGGCACGCTGGTCATGAGTTCATTTTTCTCTTTCACTTTCTTATAAGAAACTGTTTGTCCTGGAGCAGCCTCCCAACGCACGAGATGATGGGGTCTGGGCAGCAGCTCGATTTCAAAGTGCAGCGTCAGTGATCAGATTTGAGGCACAATTTGCAATCGAGTTAAACTACCGTTGATTTTCTTCAATAAAGATGTGAACAAAATTGAAGAAAATTATTACTCTCAACCTATGACAGCTCTGCGGGGACGATCATTATGTATTTCAGCAAGATGGCGGGCAGCTCTCACTGTAATTATTGTTCAGGACTGGTATATGGATAATTTGACGGATTTCCTTCGAATCTCCGGATCTGAATTCATCCAAACTGAAGGACTACATAATCGCGAATTTAGAACAGCTCAAGGTAATTATCCGGAAAATTTTGGAGGACATGCCCATGGAATCAGTACGTGCCGCTTGTGACAGTTTCGAAAAACGTTTGAGGTTGGTAAAGACAGTCAAACGAGGAGTCATTTCGAAACATTTGCTGTAGTTAATCTACATAAAGAGTACTTTCTATAAAAAATATTGCATCTGCGTTATTTCAATGCATTTTGAAAGTGTATCCAAAGTTGATAACTAAAGTAGAGTACTAAACCCATAGTCCGACTTCCTCCGGAAGCTGGTTCCTGGGGTCTATCGTTTCATATCATGGACTCTTCACGGAACTTCCTGCAACACAGGACCTTCGTGGTCTTCATCGGTAATCATCGCTTCGACACATTCTCCGAGGAGAACGGCGTCGCCCAAGGGTCCGTTATCGCCGTTAGCCTCTTCTTTATCCAGATTAACGGGATTTTTGGCCAACTACTAGTGAGCATCCTGATATTCGTATATGCTGATAACATCTTCCTCATGGCTACAAAAAGACGCTACTCGAGGAAAATGCTGGCTAAGCCTCCGGCTTCTAACTGTCAGCGGAGAAGTGCAATTTCGCGCACATCTGTGGCAGCAACCACCGCTCGCTGACCACCCGAATCGTACACGACGTGCATCGTACCAAATAGCGATCCTCCGTGGAAGTGCTCGGAATTCAGATCGACCGCTCCCTCTCGTTTCGCCAGCATTTTGACGAAATTAAGTCCTCCTACCGTACCTGTCTTCCTCCATCAAACCATCGTCAGAATATATAGCCAATGTTTCACCATTCCATTAGGCTCCAAGTTACCGTTGCCAACATCAACCACCGGTTGACGTATGGCCTTAAGCTCATCTGCTACGACAGGTCCAAGGCATGGGAGACACGTATACCACCGCCATCTGGATCACATCTGGCCTGCTCTCATCGAAACCTGCAGTCGCGCTGCGAGCGTCGAGGTCGGCGTACTTTGGCACTTCATCACGTTCACTCTAGCTAAGCGTGTCATTGGCTTCCTCGAAAAGACAGCTGGATCAAGCAAAGGATTCCACCTCCTTGAGAAGGCCAATTGGCTCTTCACCGATACCGCCAATCAGGTTCTCCCACGGTGGCCAAGCTGCACTGGTGCGGAGCCAAGGCTTAGAACCTGACAAACTTGACAATCGATAACACGATCCAGAATACCTTTAAGGCTGGAGCTAACCCAACCGTGGCCTCGTCTATCGGAAATATCCCACTAACCGCATACGTATAGCTGACGACCACTCTGCCCAGTTCCAAAGGCTCCCACCACAGGGTAGCAGTTTTTCAGCGGAAGCCCTAGCGGTCTGGATTGCTCCCGCCATGGAACTACAATTGGCTGGATACCTTGAAAGTGAATTGGCCCAGAGTCGAGAACCCTCCATCCATGAAGGCAAAAGAGCATTAGCCAAAGGAAAGGACTCGCCAGACCACCGCCATTAGGTTGTTATCTCCCGCCTCCGCTCTGGACACACCAGGGAGTCCCAAAACATGTCCGGAGATGGCTCGTTCCGCATCATCTGCATTACCTGTTACACGCATTACTCGGTGGAACATTTTGTTTGTCATTTCCCCTTCTAGAAAAGACTCCAAACATTATACGACATCCCGACATCGGTAAAAGCCATCGGTTCCCTGCGCGACGACCCCACGTGGGAGGCGGTCCTCATATATATTTTTTTAAGAACGGCCAACTTTTCGACACTTTACCCAAGTAACACACAAAACTTCTTTTTAAGAATGACTTATAATAGTATGTTCATTCACTGTTTACCTTATTTATGATTGTTCTTGAAAACTTCGTTCCATACATTTTTTATAAGTAAATTGAAAAGATGGAAATATCTTTACATCAACCATGTTCGTCAGAACACGTGGTTTGTGACATAACGATGGATTTATTATTCAAGGTTGTGGTTTCACTGCCAACGAGCAGCAAATAATAGATATTAAGAATTGACAACAGTTGAAGTTGGTGAAGCAAAGTAGCTTCAAAGCTATCACGCCAAGAACTAGTGTTCGAAGTCCATGCTTGGAATGTTATGTTTTTGTATGAGGATAGATATATTTAACTTTATGTTTTACTATTTTGTGCGCTTCTTACGTCATATTAAAGTATAAAATAAGGTATCGTGAACTTATGTTAACAACCTGTATTTGTCATTGGATAGTATTTTAAACTTGTTTATGATAAGCTTTGTTCCTTGGGTATAGACTGTACCACCCTAATCATGTCAGAAAACAGTCTCAAATCACAGCCCAGAACCGGATATCCACCCGTTTGGACATTGGAACTCCCCTGCTTAAACACGGAGTTTGACCAGAACCCCAATTCAACTCACCGACTACTGATCTATACCCGCTATGCTTTGGACATGACCTTGGATTTCGTTTCAAATCAACCCCCCCCCCCCCCCCCCCTAAGGACCCGGACGACATGGACACTAAGTCGACCACCGAACAAAATATGCAACCTAAGCTACAAAAACAACGAAACTGACCCCCCTCCCCAACTCGGTAATATTAAGCATTAGTGACATTTGATAAGCGACCCAAAAAACCCACCACTTGGTTGGACCCTTCAGGTCTATCCTCGTATCTCCACCAAAACACCAAGAAACGAACCAGCCACAGACTGGAGTCTCTCTAATAAAGAAATCCAATCCAATCCTAAGCCCATAGCGTTTTTTTGCTTTTTTTCATGTGACCCATTGAGGGGACAAATTGTTTGATGATGATGATGATGATGAGATACTACCATCTATTGTAGCAAGGTAACTTTCCATAGCAGTGGAATAATCTGAAAAACGATTTGATCAGGATTCTACTGTTGTATGTGATCTTCAAGCTCCTGTATGAAGGGCCAAAAACGTTTGGGCGGGCCCGTAAGCAGGGACACTTACATGAAACCCGCGAATAAAGGGAAGAGAATCTCCTTCCAAAAGCAAGTTCACACATACAGCATTAGAGTCGAGCCCTCGATTGACAGAATAAAACCAATAGATGGGGTCGAAGAGCCCGCCCTCGTTCCACGAAATGTTAACAATAGGGAGGAGGCAGTCCCATGCTCCCTATCCAAATCGTTTCACTTGGGTGCCCTGATGGTCCCTCCCTTTTCCCGTTATATATTATGTCGATATGATAATATTCAGTATATTTTGTAATGGTCATTTCATTGCTTACCTTGTGTTAGAAAATTTGTCTGAAAGTAAAATTGGTTAGGGTTTATACCGTACTTTATTGCTCTGTGTTGTCTCGATGTTACTGCATTTGAAGAGTTGACTTTAGGATGACGATATGATATTGCTCGTGGTCATAGCATAGGGAAGAGAACAGAAAGGAAAAGGGATTAGTGATTGGTAACACGCTATGCGCATGTGGAATTTCATGGTGATATTCTTACAACGGCCGTTCCGAATGGTTCGACGGATGCATATGAGAGATCATTCCCGTTGAGTTATCGCTGGTTTACTGAATTCCATTATGTTTGGTTATAGAATACAAGAAACGTTTTACAACGTGCTTCATTTGGAAATAACAGGGCAATGATCCCCTATCGCATCTTCAAGTGATCATTACAAGCTGTCCATTTGGTTCAGGCACTTTTGAACGTTGATGGGGCAGCCGATTCACACATGAAATCTGCCGCAACCGACTCGACAGAATGCGCCCATACCCCTTTCTGAATCGATGGGCAGGGTCCATTGAGGGGACAAATTGTTTCTGCCAAAAATGTTTCCAACTGGTAAATGTTAATACAGTTAAGAATCTTATAGTGCGATGAATCACTAAAGCAGTTTATTCTCTCACTACCACTAGATTTCCAATTCCTTTTTAAATTTACCGTAAATCGCCGAAATACTTTCCTTGTGCATTCTCCTCGTGGGGTTTCTTGCATCCTGCAAATCCTTAAAGTTCGGTTCATCCTTCAAAACCTCGAAGCAGGACTGAATCCGGAAGTGTTTAATCTTTGTTTCTTAAAAAAAAATATTCTTAGCTTCCTTGTATCCGTCCTCCTTTGTGGTGCCGCTCTTGTTTACTCAGGTACCCTACATATTTCGCCAGTAGGTGGCTCAACGTCCCGAACCGTTGACGAATTCCATCAGCTGGCTGACTAGCGAACGATGGGTTAGATGTCTGGGCTTGGTCCTTTATGGCATTCCTAAACACGCCCCTCTGTTGGTTGGTTCCTCTGATGGAGTCCTTGGACACTGTCAGCTAAGACCGACATAGCTGCTCTTCCTCTTCCTCGGACCAGATTTTTCCTCTCTTCGGCTCGGATTGCGGCTCCTATACTGAAAAATTCATTTGTTTTTCAGTCATCACGATTTGGAACACCGCTGAAGATGCTCTAAATCTAGTTTATGTTTTGATCTTTTCTTGTAGCAATTCCGAACAAGAAAAATACTGTTCCAAAACACTACACGGTACTTGACAATACCAATATCTGAGTAAAATTCAAGCTTTTACTTAACAAAAACTCAACTTTATCAAATATATTATAAGGTCGTGTTTGGTGCTGGAGCCGGAAAAAAAGTTGTGTTGCTCGCCTCTGATGCTGATAATTATCTCAAGTTGCTACTCAAGTTGCTAGCGAATTGCCTTTTCGTTTCATTCCTGAATAAGAGTTATTCTCTTGTATTTTTACAGCCACTGCATTTTTTGGAAAACAATGACTAGTTCTAAATGAGGAGGTTCCCTAAATTATGATTGTTGTGGATTCTACGACTAACCTGGAGAATTCAGATTTCGCATAGTATTTCGATTGTTCGGATATGTAAAGTAATGAAGTTTTGAAAGTGAAGAATTGGTGTATTGATGGATTGCGGATTATTAGCACTCGCAAATAGCACTCGTAGTTAAATTTAAGAGAAGCCAGTCATATAGAAACTTTTGGTAGGTTTGCTGATGATAAGGATGTTATCTTCCGGGGGAGAGGATACTTTTTACTATGGCAGCTTTGATATGCTCTCTGGGGGGAACCAATAATATCTTGGAGATTGAATCTATTCCTTTTTTTTTTAAAGTTGTCGGTTTTTCATGGGTTTACCTTCACCCGCACTGACAAAACTATGGAGCATCAATCATAGTAATCCACGAGGCAGCAATCAAAATTTGACAGCTGTATCAGTCGAACTCAAACCGTGATGGCACAAACAGTGAAACAACTCTGTTCAGAGGTGTGCGCGTTCAAAGAACGGCACCCGCCGCGTCGAAAACGGGCAGCGTGCGGCACTTTGTGGACGAAAGATACGTCCGTTCCGGCATCTATGACATCTTGGCACTACTAGACAATAATCAGAGCATCGAGAAAGCCCGGTTCCGGACGATCGACGACCCTGAGCGACAAGAAGCCCCAAAGGATGCTGAAAACCGAGAGAAAAGTGGCTAAATCACTGCGTGCGCTTGGCCGTGAGGTCAGTTCAACCGGCCAAACAGTAAAAAGTAACTGGCGAACATGAACATACATGTCAGGAAACGGAAGTCACGTCCGCTGGTTTCGGAGCTGCAACAATCAGAGCAATCAGAGAAACAATGCAGGCAATGACACTGCGGCAGCGGCTGAATGAGATGCTCAACTCGTTTTTCCCGGTGAATAGCGACGTGGCGGTGGTGATGCACGACGAGACCTATCTCACCCGGGATGGCATTGACTGGCAGGGCACTTCGTATTTTACTTGCCCCACGAAGAAAGCGAGCTCCGAGGTTATTCATTTCACAAAACGAGTTCCCCAAGAAGGTGCTGCTGTGGCTGACAATCAGCGAGCAGCGCTCTTCTTTCGCTTCGGACTGGCCGTGAACGGGGATCTTTTTAGTACGAATTGTCTGCCGGAAGTTGCGTCGCTCATCAAGAAATACCATAAAGGCAAAGACACGGTGTTCTGGCAGGATCTGGCGTCGGCCCACTACTCGAAGCAATTGTTGGAGGAGATGGAGCGGCTGTATATCGATGTGGTACCCAAGTCAACGAACCCACCCTACGTCCCCCAGCTGCGTTTCATCGAGAATTTCTGGACCAACCTGAAGCGTAAGATCTACTCCAACAATTTTGTCGCGAAAGTTGAGGAGGAATTGATAAATAAAACGAAGGAAGGACTCAAAAACATGCTTACACGTATGTTTTCGTCCGCCATGGTGAGTGTTTTAGTTAATTGTCGGAAGGCCGCTCGCAAGGCCGTAGATTTTTTTTTGAAAATAAGTTTAAATAATTACCATTCATGGGAAATTTATCAAAAGCAATTATTTGTCTTTGTTTCTTTTATCACGATCCGAAAGAATTTCATTTGTTTAATGCAAACGTTTTTTAAGTCTATATTATACAGCATTTTAACAATCCTATGCACTTTTTGGCAGTTACATTCATTGATTACCACCCAACAAACATCGGTGTTGAATTAGAGCTTGTTCAAGCGAATTTGGAGAAGCTATTCAGCTGTTTCTTCTAGAATAGCTGAATAGCTTCTCCAAATTTGTTTGAACAAGCTCTAATTCAACACCGATGTTTGTTGGGCAATTATATAAGCTCCTAGAAACTAAACAGTCTTTTTTAAATCAATTATTTTTAATACCATGAATTTTTGATATCTTTGAAGATTCAGTAGAAATATAATAAACTTGACAGAAGTTGATTAAGCTACTCGGGAGTAGAATAAACTTATTGGCAGTTTCTAGATACGTCAGAGAAGTCCATCGAATTGCCGAAAAATGGAAACTTGGTTGAAATTCCAAACAATTTGCTAAACAGCCAATAAATAGAAATAACTTTCTGAAAATTACCGGAGTCTTGAGAAACAGTTTCGGCTTCCCAGAAGTTATTTGGACTTTCAGTTAGAACATCTTTCATTCTAAAAAGCAGAATATCACAAATATTTTAATAATCGAGATATTGAAAAACATCTGGGAATTTGGTCAATTTGCAAAACTTTTAATAATTTGGTGGAATTTTTGTGGAATTAGTAGCATTTCCGAGATGTTGTTAAACCCTAAAAGACATATTTGAATCTCCAAGATTTTGATACGGCGGGAGTTCCATGAAATTGATTAACCACAAAAAAGTATAATGTAATATCTTCTCATCAACATGAGTTTAACAATAGAAGCAGTTGAAATTGAGCTATTTTGAAGGGCAGTGTCCAACCAAGCACACACTCTTTAACCAAGATACCCCAGTGTGAGGTCAGCAAGGTAGAAGAAGAGTAAATCACTGGTTTAAAAAGAAGTAGTGTTTTCAAAGCCTCTGATATGAAAATTGATTTCTGTCACATGTAGACAGGGACGTTTTCTGAAACTTGGAAAGTTTCTCGATCTTCTTCTCTGAAGTTCTTGAAAGTTCTTGGAAGATCCCAAAACTTTGTATAAATTCCCTGAATGTCTGGGAAGTTTCCTGATCATGAATTGAGAAGTTCCCTGAACTTCTGGAAAGTTCTTTGAATATTCTCTGAGCCTCTGAGATGTTCGCTGGCTTCTGGAAAATGTCCTGATCTTTGAAGAAGTTCCTTGATCTTTGTGTGTGTTTCCTAAAGTTCTGGGAAGTTTTTTGAATTTCTGGGAAGTACCCTGAACTTCAAGGAAGTTCCCTGAGCTCTTACAAGTTCCCTGAACTTCTTAAAAGCGCCCTATGCTTTTGATACTTCTGGGAACTTTCATGAAATGCTGAGAAGTTCTCTGAATCCCAAACTTTTGAAAAGCTATATGAATTTTTGGAACATTCTCTAAACTTACGGAATGTTCTCTATTTTTCTAGAAATTTGTCTAAACTTCTGGAAAGAACTCTTAACTTTCGGGAAGTTCCCTGAACTCCATGAATTTCTGGGAAATACCCAAAATTTTATGAAAATTTAACTAACCTGAAATTGTGGAAAGAAGCCTGAACTTCTGGAAGGTTCCCTGACTTTCTGGAATGTTCCTTTGGGTTTTTTGGGGTGCCCTAAACATCAGGGATAATCGCAAATTTTCTGGGAAGTTTCATGATCTTCTAAGAGTTTTTTTTAACTTTTGATAAGTTCCCTGAGTTTCTGGGAAGTTCACTGAATTAATGCGATTTTTTTCGAACTTTTGGGAAGCATTTTCGTTGATCAGTTTGCACACCTCTTCCAATGTTGGGGGATGCAAATACTGCGGGCCGTAAGCCTTCAGGATAGCTTTGTAAAAAAACCCCAAGAACAGCAGTCTGGTTGAATCCCTAATCCTCACATTTTCGTCGAGAGAACTTACGCCAACATTCGTAAGGCTGCAGTCTATTTTTAAACCAGCTCTGGGCGACTTTTCCAACTACACCGTGTCCAATAAATTCTCATACAAAGTAAAACTCTATTTATTTCAAATCGATAATCCAGATTTTATTGATAACTTTGTCCATTATATTGCAATATAATACTGACCAACTACAGCATATGTTTTGGAATAACACCGCCTTTAACCTTCTTGACCAGCTCCAGACGCTTTTCGAAACCGTCACACGACTTCCATCGGCCTTTCGTCTCAAATTCGTTTGATTACGGTTTTGAATTAGTTCATATTAGACGCCCTGTGGTTATTTACCTTTGCCAGCATGTATGGCCATACAAAATAACCCAAAGAATTCAGATCTGGTGAACTGGGAGGCCATTCATTTCTGCCCAAAAAGTCGGTTAAATTTTCTCGGCACCAGCCCTGAACGAGATTTGCAGTATGCGATGTCGCTCCGTCATGCTGAAGGACATAGTGATCATCTACAAGCACCTCTTGTACATATGGTTTGACAACTCTCTCCAACACTTCCGCTCTATAATATACGGCATTCACTTTAACGCCTTTATCGTAGAATATCCCTGTCACTCTCTGTAACAGTTTTTGGAGAGAGAGCCCACAATCTGTCGGTCTGGACATTGTGGGATTGTTGCAAGACGAATAACTTTTCGTCGGAATAGATAGATTCTTCCCCACCATGTCGAGACAAAAGCAGACTTGCTCATTTGCAGTAGTGAGATCATTTTGCAGTATATTGTACATTGACGGTCTCGAAACATTCAGATCTGCGGCCATTTTACGTACAGAGCGCTGTGATTTTCGTCTAATCCATTCCCTGACCACTTTAACAACTCGTGCAGGCCGCACCGTACGAGTACGACCGGATCTCTTCCGGTCATCCAACGAGCAGGTGTCACGGTACCTTCGGATGGTTCGGCGCACAAAATTCCGCTTTACTCCGAGGTTTATCAAATTCTTGAAAATAGCGAAACTTTTTTATCACCACAGCACGAAACTCCTTCATCGCTGGTAAAAGATAAACACCGAATGAAAACAATCGGACATAACCTGAAAGCGTTTGTATAAACATAGTGCAAAACTACACCAACACATACGTGAAGCATGTTGAGTAGTTGCACGACACCAATGCAAGGAAAAGGTGTATGAGAATATATTGGACACGGTGTACATCGCAGCTTAGCTGGAAAAAGTCATCAGGTAACTCTGGTTGGCGCATAATGTCCAGGAACAACTCCCTTGGCATGCGGAATCGACGCAGAAAATGCTTCTCGTCGTAGGTTTGCATGTTACTAAAGTAGTCCTGGAACAGCTTCTGATGACCGAGAAGGATATCACGGTTGATGTTGGGGCATCTTTCAGGGCGTGATCCCATTCGTTTCGACTGTTGTTTATCTGCTCCCAAATTACAAATCAGCATTATGTAATATCGTTTAAATGCATGCATTCGTTCACTCACCTTCAGCCAAACGAAAGAGCAAATACTCCTCGTCGTCGGCTAACGATGCCCTCCTGGCAGTAACAATTATTTGGTCAAACCAAAAATTTGTGGAAAATCTGCAAATTCTGAAAAAAACTTCTGATCTCTGATGTTGTATGATTAACAGGATAGCTGGTGTTGGCGGGTTTAACCACAAGAAGTACAACACCGGTGCGGGGAACGGAAAGTTGGTCTATTTTAGTCTATTCAAGTTTTGTTGATGCAAATCAAGTATAAAGTTGTTCCAAAAGTAGACCACCACTGAAGATGCCCTAATTGTTTCCACTTTCTGCAAGTATCGATTAAAACATATACCAGATTTAAAGTGATGCAAAATAGATCCGGTAAAACAAAATTTAAAACACCGGTACAGCGATGTTTTTGCGTTTGGTCTAAAAAAATAAACCCAAACCACGATTTAGAGCACCATTGAAGATGCCCTGAAACTAATGTTTTTCTTGATGAGGTATTTCTAACCTCGAAAACGAGACTATACTATTTGTAGTCAATTACGATTCATTGGCATTAAGGCATTTTTCATAAGACCTGATGGAAACTGTCACTCCTGAGCCGTTCCCTAGTCACTATCAAATAAGTTATCATGATTTCACAGTTTCATTCTTGGTTCTATCTCAGGATTTATGTCGTTTTCGGTTTTAAACCTGGGTCAGGTTGGGTTTTCCTCGCACTCTGACTCTGACCAACAATTACCGAACGAAAACGGATCCAGAGTCGAGACAGTATGATGGTATTAGTGCAAAACATATATTTAAGAAAACATAAACATTTTATTTTGACAGCTCTAGGGTGAACCCAGTTCCGCACACGCAATAACCGAAAACTAAATTGACGTTTTCGTTAAATTTTGCGGCGGTTTCTCAAAAAAACATACATACAAGAAAATGCTGTCACTGAAAAACAACCCCTTCTCGGAGAAACTCTACCCAAATTACCCACCGAAGCAGGCGACCTTCCTTGATAAGCATAATAAAGTAATCATTAATACTAATTTGAACCTCCTTTCTGTCCATTTTTTTTTTCGACTTCACACTTTTCAAACGCAGCCAGAGTTGCAAGTCCGTCAGGTCCAAAACAGTGATTAAGTCGATGAAATTTGCGGCAACACGAATGGAAGAAGAAAAAAAACCGAAGGCATAGACAAGGAAACGTGCTCGTGGAAATGAGCAGGGAAAAACCATCCGACCCAACCATCAGAAAATCGCGGTAATCAGAATCAGAACACTTCCCCGCTGCCCAGCTTCTCGGGATGGTCCTTGAAACGAAAGCTGCAAACGACAGGGGAAGGTACAATTATTTATACAAATTGAGTTATTTGTCACGATTTTTTTTGTTCCTATCCTCTAGCTAGCAGTATCAGGCACCCCAGGACCGGACAGGATCTAAGAGATTGCCCCAAGATGACGATGACGACGAAAAGGACGTCATTCAAGCGATAAGGATTTTCCTCTCTAATGCTTAGAGAAAACCCGACGAAACCAAAGGAAAAAAAGGCAATTTAATCCAATTTTCTGTTTCTTAAAATTATTTTATTATTTAATTTGTTTTTATACTTCCGCTCCTTAGCCAGGAAAGGTTTTTCCCTCGCTCTGTCAAATGGTACAACAGGAGTTGCAAAAGGGTTCACTGTAGGAAGTGATGGAAAGAGGCGGTGGTTGTGTTGCTGCATCCGATTTGAGACCAACTAACTGGACAACAACGGTAAATGGAGTTGGAGGCGGAGGAGGAGGAGGAGGATAAACAGGAGGAGCGAGAAAGAGACTGATGGTGATGATGTGATAAAAGAAGGAATTAATTTCGCTTTTCTTGACTGGGCTCGTAAACAGTGACAATAATCACTGCCCAATAGAACGAAAGGAGCCGGATTTAATTGGAGGAAATATTTCTTTGCCTTTTATTGCCGGTCGAAGATGATGACTACTCAGGAGGATGCGATTACAGAAGACAGGGATCTTCGGGGAGAGGCTGCAATATTGACTAGAAATTTGAAAAGCTGTATCGTTCATGCATATGGGTCGATCCCGAAGGGTGAAAGAGGTTTTAATTTCACAAATTAGAATGAAATACTTTGATATTCACTCGAAGCAATGTTGACCAATGGACGGTCTGTACAAAGGACCTTTTATGAGCCGAAAATGGGATACAATTGTTTTTCCCACCATCGAACCGGAATCATCTCATCGTCAGCGGCTACCAAATGACAGCACTCACACACTCATCTTATTCCGTTCTTTATGACACATGCCAGGGATGGGCACAAACATCCTCTTATTGAAATCCACCTCCCATTTGCCTTTTACTTTTGCTCCTTAAACGTCTATTGTCCGAAAAGAGGAAAGGAATTTTAATCAAAATATGTTACTATTAAAATTTTCTTCCTTCGGAAAACAAGACGGTCCAGTTTCTTTCGGTCATTTTAGAATCGTCCCACGTTGGGACGAACATAACACACCCCGGTCGGCCATCATCGTCGTAAAATCTTATTAGGAGTATCATCACCGTGGCAAACAATCGAGAAGGCGTCGTTCATCGGCTTCTTGTGTTTTAATTTTCCTTTTTCACTGGGCAGTACCGTCTGGGAAGATGATTATCAGTTAACTTGGACTGTACCGAGAGTGGACTTGCTGCCTTGGGGGCCTATTTGGCCATCCATAATGAAATTCTTCAAAGGGATTGGATATTGAAATTTCCTCAAATGATAAACTGTTGGAAATAAAATTGGGAAGAGGACATCATATTACATGTTACGCTTTTATGTTCCCAAACTTAGTGAATTGTTACACTTCTGGCACTTATTTTGTTATTCACTGGATTTTCCCATTTAATTTTACTATTTAATGTAGAAAATAAACAAGTTGTCCTCTAATGAGCATTAACAACATGTGCAGAAGCAAACAACTGTTTACAGCGGTTCATCAGGAGTTACTAGCGATTCAAAATTGGCTCACTGCTTTAAAACTCCTTTGGTCCCAAGATCACCATAGCATTAAGGCTGAAGCTAGTAGAATTGGACTTATGGGGCCAATTATAGGAGTCGAGTTGAGCAACTTGGTTCGACACTTGTCATGGGCCAATCGAGCAAAATTGCGCATTACAGAAGCCGACTGAATCTGATCGGGAGTCAACTGTAATGATAAAAAAAAAAATTCATAATTGTCAGTGAAATATATCACCATCCAACAATAAGGGACTTCCATCCATTGAGCTGTCATTTTTTTACATGCGAAAAATGAATGTTTACAATTTTCGCTCTTGTTTTGTGAATAATAGTAATATTTTTGCTGTTTCAAAGTTTCGATTTTAAGTCAAACCAAAGTGACGGTTGACTCGACTTCTACAATTGGCCCCTGTTACTTCACGAACAAACTTAACACTGTTCTTGAGAGCAGCTGCAAGCTAAAATTAGATTTCATCACTGTTATATATTTTTTTTTTGATGCTTTATTTAGGTGACTTTTAGCCACCTGGACTAGTTCGTCACCGCCAATTGAACATACAGTGACCGGCGAAAAAAAAGATCCATCGAGTCGTATACTAATCAGGCATAGATATCTTTACAACTTCTTATCAATAGCAACTTTCTTACCCGTACTGTACATATTTGGGTATCATTCATGAGGCTTAGCGTAAAAGTTTGAATATACATATTCATTTCAGCCAACTGCATGTGAAAAATGAAAAAGCTTAAATGCATTGTAGTTTTTTACGGATCTTATTGTACCGTAACTATCAAAAAGATCCACTAGAAAAAAATACCTTCCGTGTACATCCACTTGGCTTACCCCTTGTTGATCATGCTTTTGACATTCCTTTATTTACTTCCATCACAGATAATTGCTACAGTTGTGAGAAATAAGTGAGTTTAGCCCAAGTGACGAGTTTTTTAAGAATCGATCATGGGAGGAAAGTAAATAACAGTCCAAATTCGAAATCTTATCGTGCGCGATTGCTCAAAAAACGAATCTCAGCGCAAAGTTGCCGAAAAGTATGGTGTAAGCCGTGGTGCAGTGCAGAAAATAGTTTTAAAACACCAAAAGCTTGGAAGAGTCGCAGATCGAACAGGACGTGGACGCAATCGCAAGTCTGATCACCGTGAAGACACTAGAATCATCCGAAAAATTAAAAAGGATCCGTTTGTTACCATCCGTGCGCTCAGAGAAAAGCTAAGCTTTTCGATATCCGATCGTACAGTTCGGCGACGCATTGCTGAGCACGGTTTGAAATGTTATTTTGCTCGGAAACGACCGTTCATAAGTGGGGTGAATAAGGCGAAGCGATTGCGGTTTGCAAGAAACCATATAAATAAGCCCCTGGAGCTCTGGAAACGGGTTGTTTGGTCAGACGAATCAAAGTTTGAGCTGTTCAACAGAAAACGACGACTGCGAGTTTGGCGGAAAAGTGATGAAGGGCTGAAAGATAAACATCTACAAGGGACCATGAAGCACGGCGGTGGAAATATCATGGTCTGGGGCTAAAGGGTGATACGGTCAAAATTTGTTCAAGGGAAAACGCGTGTAAATCGGTGAAATCGTTTATTTAAAAAATCAAATTAAATTTCTTTTTCAAGTTCAATTAGTATAAAATTCAGGAAAAATATTCAGTTAGGCTTCCGCTTTTCCAAATCCGAATTGCCGGGCCTTACGCTTGACCCCTGCCATCAGATTTTGTACAGCCACCTTGTCCACCTTCTTCGCCGCAGAAAGCCAGTTTGCCTTGAACTGCTGCTCGTCCTTAGCAGTTTTTTTGGCCTTCTTTAGGTTCCGCTTGACAATAGCTCAGTATTTCTCAATTGGGCGGAGCTCTGGCGTGTTGGGAGGGTTCTTATCCTTGGGAACCACCTGCACGTTGTTGGCGGCGTACCACTCCATGGCCTTTTTACCGTAATGGCAAGATGCCAATCCGGCCAAAACAGTACGGAACAACCGTGTTTCTTCAGGAAAGGCAGCAGACGTTTATTCAAACACTCTTTCACGTAAATTTCTTGGTTGACAGTCCCGGAAGCTATGAAAATGCTGCTTTTCAAGCCACAGGTACAGATGGCTTGCCAAACCAGATATTTCTTTGCGAACTTTGACAGTTTCGTGTGCTTGAAAATATCTGCTACCTTTCCCCTTCCTTTTGCCGTATAAAACTCCTGTCCCGGAAGCTGCTTGTAGTCGGCTTTGACGTAGGTTTCGTCGTCCATTACCACGCAGTCAAACTTCGTCAGCATCGTCGTGTACAGCCTCCGGGATCGCGCTTTGGCCGTCGTATTTTGTTTATCATCGCGATTTGGAGTCACTACCGTCTTGTAAGTCGATAGTCCGGCTCGTTTTTGGCTCGATGCACGGTTGTAGACGATACACCCAGCTTATTTGCGGCATCTCGGAGAGATAGGTTAGGGTTTCGCTTGAAACTACCGGCAACTCTCTTGTCGTCTCAGCGGCTTCCGGTTTTCGATTTCCCCCGATCCAGACTTCCTGGCTGTCGACAAACGTTCCCCAAACACTTTAATTACATTTGTAACGGTTGATTTGGCAACTTTTAGCGATTTTGCCAACTTTGCGTGCGAGTAGCTTGGATTTTCGCGATGCGCGAGCAAAATTTTGATACGCTGCTCTTCTTGCTTGGACGGCATTTTGACAACTGAAGAGTGAATTCCAAAATCAAAATAGGAGCAACATTCTACACACACACACCTTCAAAATGAGGGGTGTTCAGGTTTTTTAAATGCAAAATTGAAAGAAATACGTCAAGTTGATATTGACCAAATTTTGACCGTATCGCCCTTTATTTCTCATGCTTTGGAGTGGGGAATTTGGTTCTAATCAGTGGTATTATGACAGCAGATGGGTACATAGATACTCTGAACGAGAATATGGAAGAATCTTTGCTGAAAATGGGCCTGGAAGATAATTACATTTTTCAGCAAGCTAACGACCCAAAGCATACGGCCAAGAAAACACAAGCTTTTTTCCGTGCCTGTCGGATTAAACCCTTCGAATGGCCTCTCCAGAACCCGGATTTAAACCCAATTGAAAATCTCTGGGCAATTTTCGACAATCGAGTCGAAAAAACCCACGTAACAAACAAGAAAACATATTTTGCGGCACTGGAGCAGGCCTGGAATGAGTTGGATCCACAACACCTCAGAAACCTAGTCGACAGCATCCCGAAACGACTGCAGTCCATCATTGAAGCGAAGGGAGGTCATATTGACTATTGAAGAGTTGATTCCAACTCTTTCAATTTTTTTTTATTCATACATGAAGTGGATCTTTTTTTATGTCATACGTATTTTACTAAGCTCCAATAATTTTGTTTTTTTTATTTTATGCAAGGAATAAAAGTGATCGTTATTTTCGTACTGAAATGGTTCGTCTATGTTTATTTTTCAGAAACATGTATTGGAATACCATACTTTTTCAAAAATACGTGTTTTTTTCTCAACAATAATACATTGATCAAAGGTGGATCTTTATTTTTGCCGGTCACTGTAGCTTACATGTACTTACTTTAAACAGTGCACAATATAATTTTAGGAATTGAAGTCTGGGTTCGTGCCCTTCTATCCTAATTGTTTATCTGGTTGGATAGTTAGGATACATAATTATTCTAGCAAACCGCAAATAATCCATTCATAACGTACCAGCAAGTAAACAGCCTTATTTTACCTAGTACGACCGTGTCTGAGGGCTGGATTTTGGGTGTCCCCGTATATCATATGGCATTATTTAAGAGTATTTTAGGATTTTCTATAGAATTTATTACTATTTAATGTAGAATATAAACAAATTGTCCTGTAATGACCATCCACAACATTTGCAGAATCAATCAACTGATAAGACGCTTCGCAAAAAACTTCAGAGATGTTTATTGTCTGAAGACACTGTACTGCTCTTTTGTTCGTCCTTTTTTGGAGTACTGCGCTGTAGTTTGGTCCCCTTTCTACCAAAATGCAGTCCAGAGGATCAAAGCCGTTCAGCGGAAGTTTATACGCTTTGCTTTACGACATCTTCGTTGGCAAGACCCTCGCAGATTGCCAAGCTACGAAAGCCGGTGTAAGCTCATTAAGCTAGAGTTGTTGGTAGGGAGGCGTATGGTGGCCAAAGCGTGTTTCGTTGGTGACCTTCTTCAGGGAAACATCGACTGTTCCACTTTACTTAGTCTCTTGAACATCAACACTCGACGACGAAACCTACGTTTACAATCATTCTTCATTAACCAGCACTCAAGGACCAACTACGGCAAACACGAACCTGTGCTAAGCATGGCTCGTGTCTTCAACAGCTATTATAACGTGTTTAATTTTAATGTATCCCGTGAGGTTAATAAGCGTTGCTTCCGAAGATGTATGTGTTAATTGTTGTATGTAATTCAACTTTAGCTTATTGTCATTGGGATAAGCATTTTTATCTGTTGACGAATCAATAATAATAATAAGACAATTATAAGGATTGTACGCATGTATTGTACCTACTTTAGCCTATTTGCTTTTGCTATTCAACACAGTTTCAACGTATAGTAATCAGCTATAGTGCAAGCGTGACACGCCGGGTTGCCGGTAAGCCATTCGCTGCAACATACCCCTCCCCACGAGGATCCTCCACTACATGATCAGCTACATCTAGTACCGCTAGTTTGGATACCGGCCGCCTGAAGAGTCCACCAGATGTTTGTACTAACGCTTGCCGCACGGTGCGTTCTCTACCTGCAGTTACGTCTAGAACACGTCCTCGTATCCACGCATTCCTTTATCGATCACGATGACCAGATTCCCGAGATGCACTGGTTCCGTTTCACAGAGCCGCTTCACTCGCCTCGTCAGCGTCGGTTGATACTCCAGTACCCAACGCTTCCAGAAGTGATCGATCCGCAGTTGTTTGAGGTTCCAAGAGTCCCGAACGGTTTTCGTAGATTCTGCAATATTCATCGCTGGTTGAACTTCCAAGGATGAAATGATTGGGCGTTAGTGCCTCCTGTTCTACTGAGTCCAACGGTAGATAGGTTAGTGAACGTGAATTCACTATCGCTTCGGCTTCAACTATCAACGTCTGCAACCCTTCGTCATCCAACTTATCATCCTGAGGCATGCTGGTAATTGCGTTTTTGACGGAGCGTACTTAGCGCTCCCATGATCCACCGATATGGGGAGCGGAAGGAGGAATGAACAACCCTTTCGCTCACCGCATTCGCTTACGTTTGTCGCCAGATCTTTGCTCTGTCGTTCTTTGATTTAGTCCCGTTATACGCGACTGTCGGTGCAAAATTCGACCTTTGCCGACGAATTTCGATGGGTGCTCCGTCGCAAACCATGCGGCGAATGCAGGCACATTAACGACTCTGGCTCACAGACCATCATCACTCCATCATCGGTATAACTTGGTACAGTATGTTTGATTTTACGCCCACTTGATCCTTCTGGCGTTTAATTCCTGGAAAGGACTATCACCTTGTTTTGCTGGGCTCCAACTGCAACCAGTTTCACCAGGAATTTTCATGAGTAGTTCTTCCAGCCAAAGTTGAGTTTCATCTCCTACGAATCCACATATAGTTACTTTTACAGAATCGAACTACTGCAGGGCCGTTATTTTCAAAAGCGGTGGTTCATTAGAAAAATTGTCTTAACCCGTGTCGGATTACTGTCCATTAGAACCGCCTTTATGGGATGGTAACAGGTAAGATCTCATCTGCATTGATAATACTTTTGTCGGTTTAACAATATTATTTCAGGGTGACCTGTAAGAATGACTTAATCACTGAATCAGCGGCCTGGCTGAGCTTAGCACCTCATCGTGGCATCATCCGCTGGCAGCGCCAGGGAACATTCTCCACCCTTTAATTTTGGTCAGGTATGGATTCTTCAAAACACTGCATGTTACGAATGGTCATACTTTCGTCGCTTTCGAATGAATTCATGCCAATCAATATCAGTCCGAATCGCCAGATTAATAACGGTTGATCTGAACGGTGGTGATTTTCACGCACAAACGACAGCAATCAGACTCAAAACCGCTGCCATTATTTCCAAACCAGGGATGGAGACATAAGTGAGTGCATCGAAAATAAGCTATCCACAAACTTTTTTCAAATTATGTTGAAACCCGATATTTTATTCATACAAAAATTGATCCTTTATTGTACGAGGTTAAACTTGAACATAATGAAGACCGGATGAAATTTAAGTTATTCGTTCACGAATTTTCGAACTTTGGATCGAATGCTCTTCATCAAGTTCCGGACAAGTGTTGCATCGCATTTTTTGGACGCTTGAGCCCAAATTTTTTTGAACTCCTGCATGTTCCCAGCTGCCTTACCAGTCTTCTTGAAGACCTTCTTCACGATTGCCCAGTAACGTTCGATGGGTCGAAGCTGAGGGCAATTTGGTGGATTGATATTTTTCTCAACGAAATCTATACCCTTTTCCGCAAGCCAATTGAGAGTGGTTTTGGCATAGTGAGCCGACGCTAAATCCGGCCAAAACAGTGGAGGTGTACTATGCTTCTTATATAAAGGCAACAATCTCTTCTGGAGACACTCAGATCGATAGATTTCCGCATTTATAGTTCCGGTAGTGTAAAAAATGGTTGACTTCAAACCACAGGAACATATTGCTTGCCATACCAGTACCTTTCGACCGAATTTCTCCACTTGAATCGACCTGTCCGCATCGCTCACATCCTCACCAACGACGGCAGTAAAGTATTGTGGACCTGAAGGGTTTTTGAGTCCTCCTTACATAGGTCTCATCGTCCATCAAAACGCATGCATCCGGACGCTGCAAAAGACGCGAATACAATTTCCGGGCCCTTGTTGCTGCTCGCTTCTTCTGTTCTGCACTTTGTTTCGAGATTTTCTGCTTCTTGTAGGTCTTCAGGTGGTTTCGCCTCTTGATACGCTGGATCATTCCGACACTCGTTCCTGCTTTTTGGCCAAATCACGTATTGACATTGATTTGTTCTTCATGATTAGAGATACCACTTTCTGCTCCAGTTTCGGGTTGGAAGAACCGGGTTTTCTGCCTCTTCCTGGTAGCTCATCCAAAGAAAAGTGTTCTTCAAACTTACTAATGATGGTTTTAACACTCGCATGATGAATTCCAAACCGCTTCGCCAATTTTCGCATAGTAATACCCTTCTCACTTAGCCATGTGTCCAGAACCTTAATTTTCACTTCCTTTTCAATACGCGACATTTTGAAAACGCAGAATTTGAACCGCACAAACAAGTAAACAAAAGAAAGCTGACAGTCAAACGCACAGCATGCAGTGTTCAGAGCATAAAAAACCATCACAAATACATGCGTACAACGCAAATGTATGTGGATAGCTTATATTCGATACACTCTTTATGATTAATGCGTTGAAAACAAAATACATGAAAGAAAGAGGAAGGCCATGTTAGCCTTCCACCAGGAGTTCAGATCGACGGTGATGGAATCGAGGTGGTAAACGAATCCGTATATCTGGGCTCATTAGTGATCGCTGATAACGACACCAGGAGAGAGATACAAAGGCGCATTATTGCTGGCAATTGAGTCTATTTTGGATCCTGAATCGAACAATGATCGGCAAACAAAAAGTTGAACTATCTACAGGGTGTCAGCCAATTATCCCGTACAGACTTTGTCGGCATGCCTCAACACAACTAAACGGATTAAACTAAGCATACCTACATGGTTTAACATCTTGACCCATTTGTCTATATACACAGTAAGTTTGGAACAAGTAGTGAGGACGCCGCTGGGTAGCTCGAGTGGTTACCCGTTCTGCTTACTGGGCAGAGGGTTGGGAGTTCAATCCCAGGCCCCTCCGTCCCTCCTTCCTAGCCATATGTCACTTGCCTCTTTCTATCACCACTAGATTCAATTTAAAAAGCAATCGACTGCGCTTTCTTTTTATTGATCGGTTCACTAGCCACAGTGCATCCATGATCTAAAAATAACCTGCCTCGCAAACACAACTATCCTTCCTTGGCAATTGTAGAAATGCAGTGGTGATCTCGGTCTCTAATAACAACGATTGTCAAACTAAGAATCCTTCTTCCCATAGACCGTGGGGACGTGGCCGGCGCCGGTACTGGTCTATAAATAGAATTAGTGAACTTGTACATTGAAGATGTAAAGCTACTCCCAAGCTCCATCTATTTGGTTCTCTGTGTAATTACACTAGTTCTGATCAGTAACGGAGTAGCAACTACGATAGTGCGCGGCTTTCTTTTTTTTAAGTAAGTTTGGTACAGTTGTGATTTCTCATACTTTCAAAATCAAATCAAATGAGTTGCGCGCAGGTGTAATTAAACTTTTCGAAATGGAAAACCAGTTTCAGTGATTGCAAGACCCTGAATATGGCAAAATCTATAGTGAGTGATGTAATGAAACGATACCAACAACTGGGAACGCTACCTCGAGCAGGAGAGAACAGCATATGAATAACTAGTTTTGATCTTGATAACTGGCCTTGGTATTAAAAAGCTCAGATTAAGGGTAAAATACTTAAGCTAAAATACCTGAGAATTGCAAGCAAAATATCTCTCGAATAACAAAACTTGTTATTTTGGATACCTGGGTGTTCGGATCGAATCTTAAAACTTCTTCAAATAAACTCTTGCAGAGTAGATCAAAGCTACAAATAGATATTTATTATTTTTAGGATTGAATAAGAGGTAATTAATTAAACTTACAGATAGTTTTTCCTCCTGTAGACTGATTCGTGTTTACTGTTTTTTATGTGAGTTTAACCTCTAAAGCTGTCCAGTTATATCTGTTTCCTGTCTGTATAATAGTTTTAGATAGGTTTCAATAAATTTAAGCTCATTAGTCTATACCTATAGTTGCACTAGAATATTTTAATTTAATCTAGAAATCGAAATATAAACTTTTTGAAACAATTTTAGAATAAGCTATTGTTCACGTGACTCGCACTTTTACAATGAACTGGATTTTTGGATTATCATTCTATTGTATATTTTCTTCATCTTCTTCTACTACATATTTTGTGCGTTTTGATCTGCCATTATCTGCCATTTGATTGTCGCTGTCAAACGGGTCCGTCGCACATTCCTGTGGGGCAAACTGTAGTGCCCAGCGGTGTTGATCCCAACACTGGGAATACCTGAGAGGTACTATTTTGGTATTGTCTTCCCTCAATTTGGTATTCACATAACATTGTGGGAAAAATTTTACGGTATTATCCTTTGGTATTATACCTCTTAATCTGAGCTTCTGGATACCAAGGCCAGTTATCAAGTTATTCGGTCCTGCTCGGGTAGATGACCGCGTAGGGAGAGGAAAAAAGCGCACCACACCACAAATGGGCGAGATGATACGGCAACGAATCAAGCGAAAAGCTTCGATATCCATCCGAAAATTGTCGAAATCACTGAAAATTTCAAAATCTTCCGTTGGCGCCATAGTTTACCATGATTTGAAGCTTTAGTTATATAAACTATGCAAGAATCATTACTTATTTAAATGACGCCATGAAAGCAAACCGATTGAGGGCAGGTTCTCCTGAACTGTTATCCTAGCTGTAGCACACTGTTAAGTTGAAAAACATAAATATGCCTTTGTTAGTCATAATCAAGTTGCTGCAACTAATTATTTTCATAGTGTGCTACTTGGGAGGGCTGCTATCGGTCAGAACTGTTCACCAATGAAAAAGTTTTCAACAATCGAGCAGCATCACAAACTCCAAAATGATCGGCAGTTGCTTCCTGCTGCCCCCAAAAATCGTGGAAGTATTTCAAGGAGTCATCATCCCGCTTTTGTCGTGGTTTGGTTTGGAATATCTCATTTCGGCCAAAACCATTTGATCTTCATCGACAAGGGGGTGAAAGTGAATCAAGCTAGTAGTAGCTTCTTAAGCATCGCAGCATGTCGGCAAACAACTCACCAAATTTGAATTCGATGGACTTTTCGGTATGGTCCATCTTGGAGTCAAGAGCCTACAGTAAACCACATGAATCACTAGAACATCTAAAATCGTCTCTTTTGAAGGTTTGGTTACAAATATCTGGAGAGGATCTCGCGGCCATCGAGGATAACAAATAAAACTTGTAAGTTGCAAACATATTGCTACAACAAACAATACATATAGATTTTTAAATCCAACTTCAAAAGATAGTCTTAACACCATTTTGTTGTACGAATAACATGCGGACACCCTGTACAAGACATCAATTAGACCGGACCGGTGCACTTTAGGTGTCTATAAACGAAAGGAGTTGCGTATGATCTACGGTGGAGTACAGATGAAAGACGGACGTGGAGAAGGCGAATGATCAACGAATTGCAGCAAATTCTGTGAGAACCTCCCATCGTTCACACCACTAAATCGGTCTACTCCGATGGGCTGAGTATGTCTTAAGAAGACCGGATAACAGTCCAGTTAAAATTGAGAGCACAAGAAGAAGAGGTGCGAGACAAGCAAGGTGAACGATCAAGTAGAAGGCGACTTGCAGACCCTTCGCAGACTGCGAGGGTGGTGAAGTGCAGCCATGGACCGAACAGAGTGGAGACAATTTTGTGTACAGCAGATGGTCTGATTGGTGAGGTGAGTTTCTATTAGTCCGCTAATTTGTTCCACATCTCTTCAGCTTCTATTCATCCGTTTCTCTTTTTCTGGTTTTGTTGCTTCGCTTATCCTCTTCCACTTATTTTTCTCCGTTTCTCTCTTCCGCTTTTTTTGCTTTCTCGTCTTAGCTCTTCGTCTTCCGCTTCCTCGTACACGTTTTTCTTTTTCGGTTGTCTCTTTTGTTTTTCTCTTGCGTTTCTCGTCTTCTTTTTTCATCTTTCTCTTATCTTCATTCGTTTTCTTCTTTCTCATCTTTTCTACCGCTTCTATTCTTCCGCTTATCTTCATCTACTTCTCTTCATCTGCTTCTCTTGTTCTACTTTTTTTCTTCCGATTTGTTTTCCTCCCTATGTATGTTTTTTTAACTACCTATCTTTCGTTTTTCTTCTCTTGTTCTTTCTGTATTTTTTTTTTTATTATTTATTTTCCGTCGGCCTATTTCCTCACATAGTGACAATCACCGACGCCAGGGAGACGACTCCACCACCTGGACTCTACCTAACGACTCATGACTATAAACTGGGACCAACGGCTTTACTTCCCTTCCGAAGGAAGACGTGACCAAGATTTTTTCGCCTCAGAAAAACCACCGACGTCGACTGGGATTGAACCCAGACCCACTGGGGTGCCAGTAGCAATCACGCTTACCACTACACCACTGACGCCGGCTTTCCTGTATTGTGTTTCTTTTCACTTTTCTTTTTTTTATTTCTCTTCTTCCGCTTCTCTTCTTCTGCATCTTTTCTTCCAATTCACTTTTTTCAATTCCCCTTCCCGCTCCCCTTTTTTCGGCTCACTGGTTATCTGCTTCCGTTTCTTTTCGTTCGCCTCTCTTGTTCCGCTTTCATTATTTCACTTCTCTTTTTTCGCTTCTACTCTTCCACTTCTCTTCTTTCACTGCTGTCTTCTGGTTCACTTCTTTCACCTCTCTTCTTCGACTTCTCTCTTTTGGTCTACTTTCGCTCTTTTTTACGTTTCGCTTATTATTTTTCAATATTCGTTCATTTTCGTTGCATTTTCATGTTCTTTCCAAATTTCAATTTTTTTATTTTACTTCTTCATCATCTTGTTTCCTTCCTGTTTTTGCTTTACATCCTTTATTTCAATTTCCATTTCTTTTTTCACAATAATACTATTTTGAGTGATATTTTTCCTTTCGTTTTTAATGGATTCTATGAATTATCTTATCTATTTTTGCTTCATAATTTGTTTCATTAGCTTCCGTTTTTTATCCTCTTCATATGGTTCTTTCCACCTCCTTTCATCATCATCCTCTTAATTACCTTCTCTTATTATTCGCTTTCGCTATATCTTTTTTCTTTCATTACTTCTTTTTTACGCCGTATTTTCTCTTTCACTGCTTCGCCGTTTTCAATTCAATTGCATCTCTTTCATGCACATTTTTGTCTAATGTCTTCTTTCTTTAAAAAGTTCTCAATTCACTGTTTTAATCATCTGCTTCCATTTATTTATTCTCTACTTCGTAATATTTGCTTTAAAATTTTCGACTTCATTCTATTTCTCTTCATTCTCCGCTATTTCTTCTGCATCTAAAACAAGATCTGTCTCACTTTCAAAAAAATCAGTTAGGTCTTCTTCTCCTCCGCTTCTCATTTTTCTGCTCTCTCTCTCTCTCTCTCTCTCTCTCTCTCTCTCTCTCTCTCTTTTTATCATAAGCTACGATGCACATTGGTTTCATGCATGATCATGTTGTTTCATAACGCAGCATGCAGGTTGGTCGGATCGATTTCGTATTTCTTTATACACTGTGGCTAGTTTCTATAGCTGCACAGACGTTTATGGTGTAACTTGTAAACCGGGTATAAAACTCACTTTCTCCTTTTATTATGTTTTAAATGGATTTGTTTAAAAATGAAATTCAAACCTGAATGGAAAATTTGCAATAGGAAATTCTTTATTGATTCAAGTTCTTAAAACTAAGTGGCTATTTTGAATTACTTATGTTTTTTTAATGGAGAGATGTCAAAATATTCACATATCTGAATACTTTCTGCATTTTAATTATAAGATGGTCCTTTAGCACGCTCGATTACCTGGAAAATCCTTTTGGGCATACATTCAACCAAATTCTTTAAAATGTCCATTTCAAAATCCTCTCATGTTTCAAAAACTGCAACCTTTAGCTCAGCAATACTGTTGTTTTGCTTTTCATTGGCGTAGATTCGTCGAAAAATGGTTCCTTAAATGTTTTCTACTGGATTTAGATCCAAACTACGGACTGGCCATCACATGAACTCAATTTGTCGGTAGTTAAACCAGGATTTGGTAGCTGAACTGGTGTGAATGCTGGCATTATCTTGTTATTTTTTGCGACGATACTTTGCTTTAAATTGAACAAAGCCGCTGTTAGGAACCTCAATATAGTCCGTCGAGTTCATCTTGCAAGCTTCGATTTTTTGGCTTTCGTTTGGTCGTAGCATATTTTTATGGATCCTCGGATGATTTCGTATGACTATATCCCATCGGCTATGTCTACGTCCAATTTCTCGAATTGAAACACCTTCCTGCTTATAAAGGGTGTTCCTGCTTATAAAGTGTGAGTCGATCAAAGTTTGTATTGGTAAGTCAATTTTTTTTATCTTCTTCAAGTTCAGTTAATACAGAATAAAGGTGAAATGTTCACCTAAGCTTTCTTTTTACCGAACGCGAATTGCCGGGTCATTCGTTTAATACCTGCCATAAGATTTTGTATAGTCTCTTTGTCCACTTTATTCGCCACAGAACGCCAGTTTTCCTAGATCTGTTTCTCGTTCACAACAGCTTTTTGAGTCTTTCTGAGGTTCCGCTTGACGTTGGCCCAATATTGTTTGATTGGGCGGAGCACTAGCGTATTGGGAGGGTTCTTATCCTTGGGCACCACTTGACCATTTTTGTCAACATATCACTCCATGGCCTTTTTTCCGTAATGGCATGATGCCAAATCCTGCCAAAATAGAACGAAACAATTGTGTCGCTTCAGGAAAGGTAGTAGACGTTTTTGTAGACACTCTCTCAGATAAATTTCCTGGTTCAGGTTCAGGTCACAATGTAAACGTTGCTCTTCAAGTCACAGGTACAAATGGCCTGCCACACCAGATATTTCTTCGTGAACTTTGACAATTTAATGTGCTTGAAAATATCTGCCACTTTTGCCCGTCTGGATATCGTATTAAATTCCTGTCCAGGAAGCTGTTTACAGTCTGCCTTGACGTAAGTTTCATCGTCCTGTACCACGTAATCAAACTTCGTCATCATCGTCGTGTACAACTTTCGCGGTCTTGCTTTGGCAGACGTGTTTTGTATATCGTCGTGATTTGGAGTCCCAGCGGGTAACTCTTTTTATCGTCGCTATGGCTTCCGGCTTTCGATTTCTCCCCGATCCAGCTTTCCTAATTGTCGACAAACGTTTACCGAACACTTTTAATACGGTGGTAACAGTTGATTCAGCCACATTCAATTTCGCCAACTTGGCGTGAGAGTAATTTGGATTTTAGCCATGCACGTGCAACATTTTGGTGCGTTGCTCTTCTTCCTTCAACGACATTTTGATAACTGAAGTGCTTATCCAAAATCAAAATAGAGGCATGATGCTACACGCATGCATCTTCAAAATGAGAGGTGTGCAAAAGTGTTTAATGTACGATGAAACAAAATGCATCAAGTATAAGTCGACCAAACATTGATCGAAACACTATTTAGGCTTCAATCATTCCCATCTCTTTCTTACTCAAAACACTTCCTCCCGACATTTTTAAGCAATTTCAGCAGGATTTCCTCTATAAAATTTTACAAACCAGAGCAATATTTAATGCGCGGCTATAGAAAATGGACGCTCAAATGATTGAAAACACGTTTATTTGACAACTGTAGCACAAACACCATCAAAATACAGTATGCAAAACATACGTTTCACTAATACGAACACATCGTTGCATCGATTAATTGCACCACGAACATCGCAAGGTGTGTAAAGTAGGAGTGCTATAGAAACTAGTCGCACTGTATCTGCTTCGAACTTTCTTCAGTGCAAGTTTACGTGGTGGCCATCCACGACCGTCCCAATGTCCCAAGTATAAGAATGTCTTCTTATACTGCCATGCAACGGAACGGCGTAGAGGAGCATTTCATGGTGAAAATAAGGCCAAGTTTCCCAAAAAATATTTGGTTTGGCAGGCAATATGCAGCTGTGGACGAAGGAAGTAAACAAGGAAATATACCGTGAAGAATGCCTAAACAAGCGATTTTTACCATATTTACGTACAGTGATGGAAAAATCATTTTCAAAAAAAGTTCACTCTTTACTCAGTGCAATGATATATCACCGCGGAACTTCACACTCGAAGTTCGCGAACGAACTTCAATCTACAGTTCACGAAAGCGCAGAGTGAGGAAACGTTTCAGTTCTCATCGCGAAAGATCTTTTGTTCCTCCATCTCACAACGTTTTACTCGTATTCGAGATCCGATCCAACTAAATATCTCCTCGGCTTTGTTCTTTTTTTCTAGTGAGTATGTGTAGGCAATGCTCACGTGAGTTTTGATGTTTGTTTTATTAAGTGTTGTGCCGCCGCAAAAGTCGAGTGGTAGGAAACTTCTGCTGGAAAGGCGTGACGCATTGAGGACAAACTCAACCCAACCTCTCCGGCCACACAGTCATCATGCGGTATGTCATTTAAGAGAGATATCTTTCTGTCTAGATTTCATTTCCATGAAATGCGCAATTTGCTTTTCAAGAGCGAATTTAGTGTAAAGATAGAGAGTAAAAATAAGACCTGATTTTATTCGTATCCTCGCGTTGGTGATTCGAAAAGAAAAAGTTCGCGATGCATCATTCTCTCTTCCCAGAAAGTTCACTCAAGAAACGTTGGCGTGTGAAACTAGCAACGGGAAGTTCCCAAGTGAAAAGGTAGCGCTCGATGAACTGATATTTTTGTGAGAATTCCAACACTGTCTACGTAGCCGTGACGCTCCCTCGTTATTCTGGCAAGATTTGGCATCTTTTCACTACGCCAAAGATGTTTTGGAATGGTACAAAGCGAATGGAGTTCATGTTGTACCGAAAGAGGGAATCCACCTAACTGCTCAGAGAGCGGTATTGGGCTCTCGTGAAGAGAGAACTCTCAATATAAACAACTAGCTACAACTATAGAAAAATTTCGAACATCTTGAGCAAAAGCAGCTAAATCAGTTGCAGAGAAGTCTACACAGACCGTAATGGCTGCAGTAAACGCAAAAGCTCGTAGTTTATTCAGTAATTAACTGTAAGTTAGTAGCTGCAATTAGTTTGAAGATAGCTAATAAAGGGTGATACGGTCAAAATTTGGTCAAGGGAAAACGCGTGTAAATCGGTGAAATCGTTTATTTAAAACATCAAATTAAATTTCTTTTTCAAGTTGAATTAGTATAAAATTCAGGAAAAATATTCAGTTAGGCTTCCGCTTTTCCAAATCCGAATTGCCGGGCCTTACGCTTGACCCCTGCCATCAGATTTTGTACAGCCACCTTGTCCACCTTCTTCGCCGCAGAAAGCCAGTTTGCCTTGAACTGCTGCTCGTCCTTAGCAGTTTTTTTGGTCTTCTTAGGTTCCGCTTGACAATAGCCCAGTATTTCTCAATTGGGCGGAGCTCTGGCGTGTTGGGAGGGTTCTTGTCCCTGGGAACCACCTGCACGTTGTTGGCGGCGTACCACTCCATGGCCTTTTTACCGTAATGGCAAGATGCCAAATCCGGCCAAAACAGTACGGAACAACCGTGTTTCTTCAGGAAAGGCAGCAGACGTTTATTCAAACACTCTTTCACGTAAATTTCTTGGTTGACAGTCCCGGAAACTATGAAAATGCTGCTTTTTCAAGCCACAGGTACATATGGCTTGCCAAACCAGATATTTCTTTGCGAACTTTGACAGTTTCGTGTGGCTTGAAAATATCTGCTACCTTTCCCTTCCTTTTGCCGTATAAAACTCCTGTCCCGGAAGCTGCTTGTAGTCGGCTTTGACGTAGGTTTCGTCGTCCATTACCACGCAGTCAAACTTCGTCAGCATCGTCGTGTACAGCCTCCGGGATCGCGCTTTGGCCGTCGTATTTTGTTTATCATCGCGATTTGGAGTCACTACCTTCTTGTAAGTCGATAGTCCGGCTCGTTTTTTGGCTCGATGCACGGTTGTAGACGATACACCCAGCTTATTTGCGGCATCTCGGAGAGATAGGTTAGGGTTTCGCTTGAAACTACCGGCAACTCTCTTTGTCGTCTCAGCGGCTTCCGGTTTTCGATTTCCCCGATCCAGACTTCCTGGCTGTCGACAAACGTTCCCCAAACACTTTAATTACATTTTTAACGGTTGATTTGGCAACTTTTAGCGATTTTGCCAACTTTGCGTGCGAGTAGCTCGGATTTTCGCGATGCGCGAGCAAAATTTTGATACGCTGCTCTTCTTGCTTGGACGGCATTTTGACAACTGAAGAGTCAATTCCAAAATCAAAATAGGAGCAACATTCTACACACACACACCTTCAAAATGAGGGGTGTTCAGGTTTTTTAAATGCAAAATTGAAAGAAATACGTCAAGTTGATATTGACCAAATTTTGACCGTATCGCCCTTTAATGCACACTTAAATGAATGAAAAAAGTAACTTGGATTGAACTAAAAGCAATTTCTTTTTATTCCAAATTTAATCTGTCCAGATTTTGTCACGAACAAGTCTTAAATTGATTGAAATGGACTATTAGGCGTAGTCCAAAATTTGTTTGTTTTCTCAATTAAGTCAACCAGCATCACACTTGGCAAGGGGTCCCAATAGCATCCTTACTGATGGTTAAAATTGGTGCTAATACACAAATTTAGTTTTGTGGATTTTCTTAAAACCAACTTAAAAAAAGATAAACCAAAAAATTCTGTGTATCGATTAAAAAACGAGTATCGCGTCTACAAATTCCTGCTCTTTCCTTATTTGACATGCATAAAAACATTCAAATTGCCTTAGTTCAGGATTACCAGTTATTTCACAATGAATATTTATGTTAGTCCCAAGCATCATCCGTTTGTTATCTGCACAGATAAAATGAAACATTGTATTTCCTGCGTTATCTAATGCACATGAAGGGAATATTAGATTTGACAGATACAGGTATATTTCTTGTTAATTTTAGCCAGAAAATTAACTAGGGTAACGAGATGAAATGTTAGCCTAGCTCCTTGATTCGGCCTATGTATCATATATGTCATTATTTCTTCAATAATCAACAAAATCATGTTGCTATTAGCATGACCGATTTATTTCAAAGCAATTGAGACATAATCAATCAATTTATAGTAGTTCCCAGACAACCACAAGTCGTATAACAGTGTTAAAATAGTATCGTATATTCCTATATTTTAAGTCAATATCGCAATTAATTGTGGCCTCTATCGTGTTATGTTTAAGTTAAATCGTAAAGAGTACAAATTTTCGACTTATATACGATGTGTCATATATTCATCGTACTGCGTTACAAACTAAATCGGATAAACATCGCAAAGCTTAATAAACCGAAATTGTTATTACAAATTCAATCGCATACGATACCAAATCAACTCGTAAAAGGAAACAATGGAATTTGCACGTATATGGCCTCCACTTTTGCACGTATAAGCCATATTTTTTGCATTCTATACGATTTGTTTACTTACATATATGTTTGTATATCATAAAGACAACTTTCAATATACGTGCATTTTGGTTGTCTGGGTTCACTTCCGCGTAGTTTTCGATTTCCTTAACTTTTTAGACACCATGACTTTATTGGTTAAGCTGAACAGATTATCTATGCGATCTTCAAATGATCTGAATTTGCCGAAATTGAACCTATAAACCGAATAATGCAGCCAAGATGTACAGAATATAGTCACATGTTATAAACTAACAGGTCATATAGGTAAAATAACAATGATTTAACAAGCAAACGGTGGACCCAATGTTGTATTTTTTTCTATGTTCCCAAATATGGCCTGTTGTATGAAAAGCGTAGTAAAAATGTTGGTATTGGTAAAATTTACAACACAAATGTCTGAGTTCCGGTTAAATGTTGTTCACATGGCTCTTAACACAAATTAAAGGAACAAAATCTGTGTAGAGTAGAATATAATGATTTGATTGTCGAATGACCGCTAAATCATATGTATAACTCACTTAAGTTTTTTTTAGCAGTTTACGTATAGTTTGATTTGTGTAATTGTTTGTTGGGTAGAGCAAATACAGCTGGGAACGCCTTGAATCAGAAAATCAGGAAGAAACCCGTACAAAGATTGCATTTTATAGAAAATCAATCGAATGGGACGAACTTGCATCCATGATTAGACCCAATTTAGTACCCATAGACCAACATTATATCCATAGCCCTCGAAAGTTTCTGACTTTATAAAACGAGTTGTGTAGCTTTTCGTGATACATTCTACCAAATGGCTTATTAAACGTATCTTAGGAAGTGTATAGCTAGTTAAATTTTGTTTCCAGCTCAAATACTTTATGAATTACAATGAAAAATGTAATCGATTGTTGCATATTAGGCTGAGTCAAGGGACACATACCCTATTTTCTTCTGTGTGTGTAATTACAGCTGATTATTGCTAATAACAGAGTAGCAACCTCGGGCGATCAATCAAGCTCATGCTCTGCCTTATTGATATTTCGTTCATGCTATCTTGTTTTTCTTTGCTATAGAGAAACGTTTCACTATGCGCTGTTTGCATGTAGTTAAGAATAACCCAAAATTAGCTTGTATAGTTATAACAAAATTGACTTTCAAAGTTAAGGCCAAAATAGAAAAGTATGACCAAAACCCATGCACTGACCGTATTGAAGTTTTAGATTTCCATATTTTGCCTTTATCTTTTTTTATCAGTACATGTTAATCCACAAATAAATCTGACCTTCCGTTATCCCTTATCTCAAATATTCAAAGGACAAGTTAGAACAAATTTCCCAAAGGTGCATCACTCTATCTGCCCGGCAGCAATCTGATGCTCCACGCAACGCCGCCCGTAGATGAAACTGTGCTGTCATGCGACTGCACCGGTAGAGGAAGAATCATACTTCTGTTCCCAAGCTCACAGTGCGGAATCAACCTAAATTAACCTTTCGTCTCGAGCACGTAAGCCATACCAGCGACAAGGGTAAACGTACCTACGACACGGGAGATGAATTCGAAGGAAAAGATCATGCATCAAGCACATACCACCAAACGCCGAGATCTCCCAGAGTCCCAGAAGTTATCAAAGCACATAAAAACCGCAACGTAGACATTTCCCATCTTCCGACGCGACGACGACGACGACGACGACGGTTGCTACCTCAAGGAAAGGAAATCGGTATGAGAAAAAAAAAGTCCCACCACAGGGGACAATTTCAAGCTTGGCATGTGATGAAGAGCACGTTTTCCCCGTGAAGCTAATTATTGGTGATTAATTCAATTTACCGGCAAGGGCGAAGAACTCTCCGAGGAACCAGTGGCTTTGCTTGTGGTGCGAGCAAAGTCACTCGACTGGATGATAACCTCAAGGTGAAATAAATTTCTGTTTTATTGTTTTCTGTGTATTCAACACGCCTTCGTGGCGCAATCGGTTAGCGCGTTCGGCTGTTAACCGAAAGGTTGGTGGTTCGAGTCCACCCGGGGGCGTTAATTTCTTTTTGTTGTGTGTGTGTTCAGTATTGAGAAAGAAATTTCAATTCGAAAATAGTTGCAGTTTTAGTTTTAAGTTTGCAAATGTTTGCCAGAGGCCGAGACCACATCGATTTTCAATTTACGATAGTAGAGTTGAAGAAAGTCGGCGGTTGAGAATCGAGAAAGAAACTTTCTTGTCTTCCTTCTTGTGATGACGTGTGTACAAGATACAAGGGAGGGCAAAACCGCAACTTGAAAAGTCTTACAACAAGAAAATAAGAGAACACACTCATGCGGTGCCACGAACTCGCCAGGGGATATGCACATTGAAAGTGCTCTAGCAAGTGGACGAGAGCACGTAGTTTGACGCGATGAATTGCGATAGACGAATAAGAAACGGAAGGTGAGTGGTGGTGTTCGAGATAATGTTATCGGTTGAAGGGTGACGAATGGCGATATGCGAGAGTGATTTCGAACGAACGAATGATAACCTGGCTTAATTAGCTGATTGTACATTTGGTAATTATATAAAAATGCTCAAAATTCATTCATAATATGTAGTTAAAAACGGTTGCTTGCTTACATGTGGTCCTCGATAGTATAGTGGTCAGTATCCCCGCCTGTCACGCGGGAGACCGGGGTTCAATTCCCCGTCGGGGAGGAATAAAGTCTTTTTATAATAACCTACTTCTGTAGGTATTACAGATTATTGTACATTATTCTAAATTCTTGTTGGCTTCGGATGGCGCAAATTCATGGGACTAAATAGTAATTTCTCAGCATTTTTCAATAGGGTAGGGAACGACTTTAATCAGTGGTCACTTTTTTAATCAGTTGTTAGGAAATAGGTCTATAACTTCAACATTTTCCAAATTATTTCACTTTTAATGATACGGTCATATGTTACATCTATCGGACCAATGATTCGATGCACGAATCATGATTGATTACCAATTTATTACTGTCATTTTGAAGATTTAGAATACATCATCTAGAAAACCATCAGTTTCTTACACTCCCGTTTCATTTTACTCTATTTTTAAGTACAATTGTATACCATCTCTTTTTCTCTCACGGAAATGTTACTAAACGTTCGTTAGAAACTGGATCAACTCTTTTTACAACCAACCACTTTTTACAAAAATTAAGTAACATTTCCGTTAGAGAAAAAGAGATACTATACAATTGTACTCAAAAATAGAGTCAAATGAAACGGGAGTGTACCTGCTGAAGAAGTTCGCTCAAATTTTGCCTTTGTGTATTTTGAATTTGATAGCGCGTACCGGAGAGCATGTCTTTATGAGCTTTCTCTCACACCTAGACTTGTTGACAGAATGTGATGTTGAACATTGAGTTAAACTTATTACATATTTAGATGATCTGAAATCAATATTTATTTCATCTCTCTTCCAGTCATTTGGTGGTTGATCTATTCTGATAATTATATTATCCATCACCTGACACTATCATATGCAATAAAAAATATGTTTTGGTGCTGTCCAATAGTACCCAACGATAAATAATGCTTCGCTGTTAAGCGGCAGCTATGGCATCACTGTTGCTTTTGAGAGAGCCCATGTTTGCTCTCTTCTTGGTTAACCATGGATATAGCGCACCGGTATTGTAACGTGAAGCCTGCTGTCTCTTGCATTTTTTTGTTTTTAAACGAAGCATCCCGTTTGCCATCACAGTTGCTTTGGCAAACATTTGTGTAAGAGTAGGGTAACGGGATGTAATGTTAGCCTAGCTCCTTGATTCGGCCTATGTTCCAAATATGTCATTATTTCTTCGATAATCAACAAAATCATGTTGCTATCAGCATGACCGATTTATTTCAAAGCAATTGAGACATTATTAATAAATTTATAGTTGTTCACATCCGCGTTGTTTTCGATTTCCTTGACTTTTTGGACACCATGACTTTACTGGTTAAGCTGAACAGATTATCTATACGATCTTCAAATGATCTAAATTTGCCGAAATTGAACTTATAAACCGAATAATGCAGCCAAGATGTACAGAATATAGTCACATGATATAAACTTACAGGTCACATAGGTAAAATAACAAAGATTTAACAAGCAAACGGTGGACCCAATATTAGGGACGGATTTGTTTCTATGTTCCCAAATATGGCCTGTTGTATGAAAAGCGTAGTAAAAATCTTGTTATTGGTAAAATTTACAATACAAATGTCTGAGTTCCGGTTAAATGTTGTTGACATGGCACATCTTAATACAAATTAAAGGAACAACATCTGTGTAGAGTGAATTATAATGTTTTGATTGTCGAATGACCGCTAAATCATATGTAAAAATCATTTAAGTGTTTTTTAGCAGTTTAAGTATAGTTTGATTTGTGAAATTGTTTGTTGGGTAGAGCGAATACAGGGAAGGGCCTTGAATCAGAAAATCAGGAAGAAACCCGTACGAAGATTGCATTTTATAGAAAATCAATTGAATGGGACGCACTTGCATTCATGATTAGACCCAATTTGGTACCCATAGACCAACATTTTATCCATATCCCTCAAAAGTTTCTGACATTACAAAACGGGTTGTGTACCTTTTCGTGATACATTCTGCCAAATGGCTTATTAAACATATCTTAGGAAGTGTATTACTAGTTAAATTTTGTTTCCAGCTCAAATATTTTATGAGTTACAATGAAAAATGTAATCGATTGTTGCATATTGGGCTGAGTCAAAGGACACATATCCTAAATGAAATAGAAAATACACATAGCCAATCTTAAGATCAATGATGCATTCGTACAATATTTTTAGTTTTTGTATAGATTGAGGAGCTGAAAGAATAAAATTTAATTGGAAAGCAATCCGCATGCTTTTATAAAGTCCCTGCAATTGGGAACTTTATTCCATGGCTGTGAAATTTTCAGAGTCTAAAGCTCGTTGCTGAAGGTATGTTCCGATAGACCAGACGTAAGCAGAGGGATTAATGTCTAAATATTAGCAGTTCTAATCATAGATTACATACAGCTTCATCAAATGTCGCAGGTGCTGAATAGACTGCTTAAAACCGGTTCCGTACGCGATAATTGAATAATTTAGACAGTGAATCATAGATGGAAGGGTTTCTATTGCTGCTATGTTCATTCTACGCTAAATAAGGTAACGGTTTGAACTCAATCCTTTGATTTCGAGTGCAATCCCGTTTCATTGACTCAATTTTTGAGTACAATTGTGTACTATCTCTTTTTCTCTCACGGAAATGTTACTCAATTTTCGTAAAAAGTAGATCTACTCATAAAATTGAGAGCATTCACTTTTTACGAAAATTGAGTAACATATACGTGAGAGAAAAAGTGATAGTATACAATTGTACTCGAAAATTGAGAACAATGAATCGGGAGTGTCGGAAAAATTGCGAAATAATAAAATCTGCGCTTTAGATATGAAGGGCTAGAGGTCGAAGGACGCAAGTGATAACAATTGATTCGAGAAAACAAGCATCAAAGTTTGGGTGGATTTTTCAATCCAATACAAAGGAGCATTAAGGGGTCTTCTACTATCGACACCCGAAATGGAGAGTATTTTGTCTTTTTTTGTGAAGCTACATGTTTTGACTTAAAAATTTTAATTTTAAAGATTAAAAATAACAAATAATGGTGACCGTGGAATGTTATTGGTAAGTTAACTGCCGGAAGGCCGCTCACTAGGGCGTAGAATTTTGCAAGTATGCTTAAATAATTATCTTCCATGGGAAATTTATCAAAAGCAATCATCTGTCTTAGCTTTTTTTATCACCATCCGAAAAATAAGTCCTTTTTTTTTTAATGCAAACGTTATGTTCCTCAAACCAAATATACCAATATTGCATGACTGTTGATGATAAATGAAATCATTTTGAATTTCACTCCACCATCTTGGATTTCAACGTTTTATCCCTTAGCATTTTCCCAATGCCAAATAAAGACTGTACTCTTAAAAAATGAGACCCACATGAATGATTGCCAAATATTCGGTTCCAGTTGGATTTTCTTCAATCTTTCATGGAATAAACTACATTTAGGTAACGTTTTTGTTTTACTGGTTTATTTGAACTTTTACCTTGATGAATGCCCACACTTAGCTCTTGCAACCACTCATAGGGTTTTGGGTAATGGTTGTGTCCACTTCTTTTGTTACTTTTAAATAACTCTTTAAAAAATACAGCCTCTTTCTACTTCGATCCACCATCTTGAAATTCAAAATCGTCACGGATCTCAATACTTGAACGTCTTACCCATACCAAGTATGCTAATATTTCATGACTTCTGATGGTAAATCTCCGAAGAGAGCTTCCATGTTTTTTTTCGGCATAGTGATTGTGATTATTCAATTTTATTGTCTCTTCGAAATTGCTTTTTACCTGATTTTCATTATATTGCAGTTATGAACGATTGTTTGAAGTACTGATTGTATTCGAGCTGTTCCTTGTGCAAAGGATTAGGTTAAAACATTTGCCGGATAGCGGAGCTCTTCCCTGTGAAGGCAAAACAGGAACCTGTAAATTCACAGGTGACGGCTTGCCATAGGGAGGGGGGAATTTGACTTAAGCCTACGCTGCATACAAAATTATAAAAAAAAATTTGGAAAAAGTTTACGAGGGGGGAAGGAGGAGGGAGTCTTAGATTTTCAAAAATGTGACAACGTGGTTTATGAACAGGCCCATTTCAAATGAAGACTGAACATCAGCAACAATTTCCGGTGAGATTTACGTGATTGTTACAAAATGTGAACTGTAGTACTCAATGCGAACCACCCCCAAAACATATTATATCAGGCATTGTGGAAAGGAAACCCAACAGAGCAACCAACATGCTTCTCTCTCTCTCTCTCTCTCTATCTCTCTCTCTCAATAAATATGACAAATTATAAGTGAAATAAATCCATTTAACCCTTAAAGGTGCTGGACGGACTTTTTATATTGAAAACGCTATACCTCAATGATCCCTTAATCTTTCCAGCTGAAACTTTCACTTAAATCAAGGAGAATGGTAGCCCAAAATTTTGGATATATGTACCCCCACAGAGAACAGACATCCAAGCTGGATTGCCCACCGTTTGTAAATTTCTTTAACTGTCATTTTAAAATTACAGCTCATTTCCGTTAGTTTTGGTGAATAGTATGTTGATGGCGCCACTTGCTGGCCTTGAGATGTGAAAGCCTGTCCATTTTAGTTTGGTGAAACCTAGACTAGGCGGCGTTGTTTTTCCAATGGTTTGCTTTTAAATGTTTACACAGTATATTGGGGAAAAATGTTCGAGCCTGGATGTCTGTTCTCTGTGGTACCCCCTCCAACCCATCCTCCTTTCATTTCGTGGCTGCAACTAGGTGGCTCTGAGGGTATTTTTAATGTTGATGTTGAAATTAGTTTTTATCTCAAATGGTACATGAACAGTATACAAACGGGAATATACATTTTTTTCGGGATGTTCTAGTTCGTCTAAACTCTTCTGGAATGTTGATCATGGACTATTTCACTATGACATCTGAGCATAGGACCTACGTACATGAAATATAGCCAACAATTTTCAAAAAAAGTGTAATAATTATCTGTCATTGATATCAGTCGTTCAAGTCTCTTCAAAGGGTCCTGGAGTTCAGATCAAATGATCTACTAGATCAACCATGACTGGGCTACTGTTCTTAGCAACGCAGCATACCCAAGCAGACTCAAAGAGACTTTACAAATAGAATATAGTCCATTTCCCTCTATATAAGATGTTCTAGGTTCTCCAAATTGTGCTGGAGCTTAGATAGTTCGTCACCATTAGTTTACCAAGGCTAATGTAATGTCCCAAAAATTGTATAATATCTTCGCTGATTTATAGTACCAGTGCGCATCGTTTCCGACCCATTTCCATTTATATTTGTTATTCTAGATGCTAAGGTCGTTATGGAGTTCAAGTGATAAAATCTATTGAACTAATGGCAACGAACTATCCGGCACAATTTGGAAAACCTAGAACATGTTATCTAGAGGGAAATGGACTATATTCCATTCCTATAGTCTTTGTGAGTCTGTTGGGATATTCTGTGTTACTAAATCCGATGGGTCATATGGTTGATCTAGTAGATCATTAGATATGAACTCCAGGATGATTTGGAGAACATAGGCTATCTGATAAAGGGCGAACACGAAATTATTGCGACACATTCAACAGGGCATAACTTTTTCACCATTGGGTAAAAATCAACCAAATTTTGCACACTTTCTCATTGATGTGTATTGTTTATATGCTGCTAAATTCGAAGTAATGTTTTTCGATTCAACGAAAATGGAGGTAAACCAACGCGAGTCGAGAGAACAAATTCTTTCCAAACACCTGGAATTTCCTGACCTGTCGCACCGGCAGTTGGGGAAAATATTGAACATTCACCATTCAACCGTCTCCAGAGTGTTAAAGCGGTTCCAGGAACGGTTGACGTTGGACCACGGCAAAGGAGCTGGAAGAAAACCGGGACCGGAGAACAAAAAGACGGAGGGAAAGGTGAAGCGGGTGATTAAAGCAAATCCCAACGTCTCAAGCCGTGATTTGGCTAAAAAGATCGGCATGTCGCAGAGCTACGTCCAGAATGCAAAGAAGAGAGCTGGACTACATACATACAAGGTACAGAACTTCCCAAACCGCGATGAGCGGCAACAATCGACGGCTAAAACTCGAGCACGGAAGCTCTACGAGAAGATGCTGACATAATATGGCTGCTGTGTGATGGACGACGAAACGTATATAAATCCGATTTTAAGCAAATTCCGGGGTTGGAGTTTTTCACCGGCAAGAGCAAGTTCTATGTGGACGACACATTTAAGAAGAAGAAAATGTCGAAGTTCGCCTCCAAATATCTCATTTGGCAGGCCATCTGCTCTTGCGGACTGAGGAGTGAGCCTTTCGTGACAAAGGGCACAGTAAATGGCGAGATCTACAAATCTGAGTGCCTCGAGATGCGCCTTTTGCCGTTCTTGCAGCAGCATGACGAAACTCCGCTATTTTGGCCAGATTTGGCATCATGCCACTATTCTAAAAGTGTCCTGGAATGATATGAGGCCAATTCTGTCCATTTTGTTCCAAAGGACATGCGCCCGGTGAAGCAGTATTGGGCAATGATGAAGCGGGAACTTCGGAAGAGCAAGAAGACAGTCAAAGACGAGAAGGACATGTTAAGAAAATGGAAAAAAAAAACTGAGAAACTGGTATCCGATGACACTGTAAAGACTTTGATCGAGGGCATCAAGCAAAAATGCGTTCAATTTTACACTCACGGCTCCATCGATTAACTTTTCTTTTGATTTTTGAAGTAAATATATGTATAAAACTACCCTAAAATTTTGGTTTGATTCTAAACATTATAAGAAAATTGGCATGACATTTTCGGTGTCGCAATAATTTTGTGTTCGCCCTCTATGTAGAGAAACAGATTACTTTTTATGCACACAGCCTCCGTGAATCTGTTTAAGTATGCTTCTTCCATAAGAACTATATCATAGCTGTGGTTGATTCAATAGATTTTTCGGCTTGAATTCCACGATGATCTGAGTGTCTAGAACAACAAATATAAATGGAAATAGGTCGAAAACGATGCGCACTGGTACTACAAATTCAAGTGTTCAAGTGATAGTATCTTCCTCACACATACTTGCTTCCTTGTCCTTCGTATCCCTTATTCTGGGTGGCACAGTCTATGCCTGCGTCAACATCTGGCTCAAGAAGTCTATATCATCGTCGCTTGAATCCGATAATAGGTGTGAAAATTCGTTACTTACTAATTTGCAACCTGAATTAAATGTTTAAAAACACACTAAAGGCTGACGTAAAGTAAATTGGTACGCGCCTTGCGCGCCGCTAGCACGCCTCTAGTGTTAGGAAACGACAATCTTTGATAGTGGTTTGATGACACTTCTATAGAGAACAACTGGTGCAAGTTTGATCGAAAAGTCGATTGCGTTTAGAAATAACGTCAAATAGTGTATACGTCTCACAAACGCGGATGGAACACCATCAGGTCCAGGGTTGAAGGACGGCTTGAGTGAAGTTGCGGCCTTGGATATGATTTCTACGTTGACATCAATTGCACCGAGCGTTTGACCGATTACAGGAACATTCATAGCTGCCAGGATAACATCGTTGTCACTCAATAGCTCAACTTGTCGGAAAACAGGTGGCATATATGTTGAGGAGTTGCAGCAACTTCTCCATTGAATGCCATAGACAATGGCAGGCCAGACTTTCTCTTCACCGTATGCCTTAAATTTTTTGTACAATTTCAAACACGGCTCGGGAGTTGATACGGACTGCATACTATTTCGAAGCGCAAACATCAAGAAAACTTATGCTTATGAAAGCTTTTTAACATATTTTTGTATTCCGCTGTAATAAACCACTATCATACTATTGAGTGGTCCTAACAACATCCCTACTGTTGGTTTAAATTGGTCTTCAAACTCGATGTTTTAACACATTTTTGTATTCTGCTGAAATAAACCACCCACACTTGTGAGTGGCCCCAAAAGCATCCATACTGTTGGTTTAAGTCGGTGCCAAAATGTGAACAGCTTTAATGAGCATCCCTGTACAGAGAATGATTCGGAAGCATTGGTGAATATCTTATTCGTTGCTGACGTCAGTTGAATCAAGCATACTGATCCCTCTGCAAACCCAACCATTTTATCCAACATCACAGCCACATGCAAAGATTTACCTAGACTGACACATATTATTTTAATTTTTTTTCGTGCAGATATCTGTATGTAAAGATTACAGATTTTTTAAATAAACCAAATTTTTAAGATTTTTGGCAATTGTTTGTCCACTCAAAAACCTCAAATTTAAGGAATGAGTACGTTACATGCAAAAAACAACCACAGTAGAAACTACCATTTCGAGGGTTAAATTGAGCGTAAACACCAACCATTTAGCTAACTATAAATGCGTTTGATTTTGCCATGCCTGCGATTAGATCAACCATGGTGCGGTTGATATCAATATAAGGTCTGTCAAATATATCACAAACGTTGAAAGTTTTACCATCAACATAGTAAATATGACTGAAATTTCATGGTAGTTTTAAAGATAGGCGTAGTCGGGTAAAATGGTAGTTTTTACTACAAGATTTTTTTCTGTGTTGGACCTATTTTTTCCAATTCTACTTTCTGTGTGATGTTTTAAGCCCACAGGCTAGAATTCACTAGATTAACAATCTAGCCCGTTTTGTTCTTAGCGCTGCCCGCAGTTTTAATCTTGTCGGAGTTCATGCAGCCAGTTCTTCACCTACAATGATAACTTTATTTTAAATTGTACAAGAAATTTTCAAATATTTTAGTAATTCAACTATGCTATGCTGTTAGAGATTATCATTGAAAGAACATTCTGATACAAGACGATCGTCTAAACGACAAGCAGTGTCTGCTCTTAAAAGAATAATATGTTCCGTGTTTGAAATTCAAAGCGACTTAACTGAGCCGACCAAATTTAATAGTGCACGGTGCCCTACCCAAGGAACAATTTCAGTTCTATTCCAGCCGTATAGCACTCCTCTCGGCTTTGTTGATGAAACTACATACAAAACTATTTTGTCCACCAACATCTCCTCTCTGCATCTTTAAAGCCGAAATGTGTACAAAGTGGCTAACTCTATAGACGGTTGTCAAAACAAATTAATAAAACCTTTACGAGACCATAAAGATTTTGAAAATGTTCTAGTGAAAGATGTTATGACCACTTGAGAACCATCATAAAACCTATTGGCCGCCATCAAAACCAGCATAGGGCCAAATGGCCACAGCTGTCAAACTTCACGGCGATATCGTGGTTGGTTTTTTTTTGTTCTGCTTTGTTCGATTCTCTGCTCTTCTGATTCATTCAACAGTAAATAATGGCTAAGAAAAAAGTTCTAGTGTTGCGGGAAATTATGTCTGATAGCAAAATACCCAAAACAAATTAAGCTTTTTTTATAGCGTATCATGCTCCAATTCATATGCGCATTTAATTTTATGGTGAATATTGGCACGATAGGAGCTGAAAAATAATGCGCCTCGGAAAATATGCGAGTTTACAACAACCAAAACAAAGTTGATACAAATATATTTGATAAATTAATCATAAAACTCCTGAAAATTGATGGAATTCAATGAGGTTATCTAAAAGATAACTGAAGTTGGTCTCAGATCTACAGTTCAATTGTATTAGATTTAAAATTTGGTGTTTTTAATTTTCCACATTTCAATTCTCGAGTAATTCATGATTAGGGCCTAAAAGCCATTTGTAAACAATGACTTTAAATGTTGATATCTCACGAATCACGAGGATTCCACTATATCCAGCTACTTCATATGGTAGAACTAACATTCTTCTACCAAATGCTGCATTCATTTCACGAGAGTGATTTAAGATTCAAGAGAAATCGACATTTAAAGTCATTGTTTACAAATGGCTTTTAGGCCCTTAACATGAATTACTCGAGAATTACTTCATATATTTCAATATGGCGATTATAAGAAATCACAGTTTTGCCAAAAAGCCAAATTATCTTCGCAATGGCTTCTTTCCTCAATGCCAATTAGCCGTTTAATGCATTTACTGGTGGCAAAATGGTTTTTAAATGATTTTTCAACTGACCATAATAAGATAATATAGATGAGTCCTAAAATGGCATTTCAAAACAGCATTTTATGAGTTCATAAAGTCAAAATAAAACCTTTGATAGGAGTAAAAGGAATTTTAGAAGTCAAGGTTTTAAGATCGTTGTAAAGAAGCTGTGTAGGTTCTTATAAACGTGACTAAAATTTGAAAACTGTTGGCACCTCTTGCTGCCATAATAAAACCGAATTCATTTTTAGTGGCTTACATACAACTTTAATAAAACTTAATAAAGCTGGATGGTTTTGACAATGTTACTTGGGTAGTTCTCTTAAAACAAATTAATTTTAAGTTTCTTTGTCTTCTTGACACATGAAAAAATCTTGATTAACATCGACAAAGTGAACAAATCCTTGCAGTCAAAAACCATCACCATAGACATGGCCAGTGAGCATGATTGACCGCCCTCGGATGCTACTCCGTTATTGCCAGATAAGCTGTATTCACACAAAGAACCAACAGGTGATGTTTGGGACTAACATAAAGGGCGAACACGAAATTATTGCGACACCGAAAATGTCATGCCAATTTTCTTATAATGTTTAGAATCAAACCAAAATTTTAGGGTAGTTTTATACATATATTTACTTCAAAAATCAAAAAAAAAGTTAATCGATGGAGCCTTGAGTGTAAAATTGAACGCATTTTTGCTTGATGCCCTCGATCAAAGTCTTTACAGTGTCATCCGATACCAGTTTCTCAGTTTTTTTTTCCATTTTCTTAACATGTCCTTCTCGTCTTTGACTGTCTTCTTGCTCTTCCGAAGTTCCCGCTTCATCATTGCCCAGTACTGCTTCACCGGGCGCATGTCATTTGGAACAAAATTGACAGAATTGGCCTCATACCATTCCAGGACACTTTTAGAATAGTGGCATGATGCCAAATCTGGCCAAAATAGCGGAGTTTCGTCGTGCTGCTGCAAGAACGGCAAAAGGCGCATCTCGAGGCACTCAGATTTGTAGATCTCGCCATTTACTGTGCCCTTTGTCACGAAAGGCTCACTCCTCAGTCCGCAAGAGCAGATGGCCTGCCAAATGAGATATTTGGAGGCGAACTTCGACATTTTCTTCTTCTTAAATGTGTCGTCCACATAGAACTTGCTCTTGCCGGTGAAAAACTCCAACCCCGGAATTTGCTTAAAATCGGATTTATATACGTTTCGTCGTCCATCACACAGCAGCCATATTTTGTCAGCATCTTCTCGTAGAGCTTCCGTGCTCGAGTTTTAGCCGTCGATTGTTGCCGCTCATCGCGGTTTGGGAAGTTCTGTACCTTGTATGTATGTAGTCCAGCTCTCTTCTTTGCATTCTGGACGTAGCTCTGCGACATGCCGATCTTTTTAGCCAAATCACGGCTTGAGACGTTGGGATTTGCTTTAATCACCCGCTTCACCTTTCCCTCCGTCTTTTTGTTCTCCGGTCCTGGTTTTCTTCCAGATCCTTTGCTCCTGGAACCGCTTTAACACTCTGGAGACGGTTGAATGGTGAATGTTCAATATTTTCCCCAACTGCCGGTGCGACAGGTCAGGAAATTCCAGGTGTTTGGAAAGAATTTGTTCTCTCGACTCGCGTTGGTTTACCTCCATTTTCGTTGAATCGAAAAACATTACTTCGAATTTGACAGCATGTTAACAATACACATCAATGAGAAAGTGTGCAAAATTTGGTTGATTTTTACCCAATGGTAAAAAAGTTATGCCCTGTTGAATGTGTCGCAATAATTTCGTGTTCGCCTTTAACATCTTCAATGTGTAAAAACTGGTAACCCATTATCAAGCAATACCGGTGCCGGCCGTGTCCGAGTGCTGGTCAAGTAGGGAATAGGAAGGAACGTGTTGACATGATACTCGCTTTCAAGGAAGCCGAGAAATCCTCTGCACTTCCACGAGAAATCACTGGGATGTTGGATAGTTAGGAAAAGGTTAGCAGCAGGGTTCGTTTTGGTTAACGATACGATGAAAGTATGTAGCACTATCCGCCAAAAGCAATGGACCACTCCAATGTGACTGAAAAGAGGTAAGAGCATAACGAAAAACAAAACAATATGTATATAAAATATATTAGATATTAGATATTCGATATTGTCTTCAAAATTTGGTAGAAATAAATTATTTGTTGCCTGAAACGAAACCAAATTAAGAACAAAGATATGAGTATAGTCCTTGTAGTCCACCGTATGTTTGAAGAGTTAAGCAATTTCTCTGAAAAGATACTAAGAGTTATTGTTGCGGGCTGTCGATGGTTGATGATAACTATGTGTTGAACACTATTGGATGAAATTCCCTTGAAACCAAAAATAGCACTCGCACAAACTAGTGGAACTTGACGTTTTCGACTTTTGGTAATTTTGAAAAGCATTGGCCTTTCTATCAACCTTTTCGCAGTGTATTATTATTCTTTACCACAGCTGCAGCGCATTCTCGCTTTCCTCATGACTGGCCAGACTAACACGTACAACACTTTTCTTTTTTTTTTAAATTTTTCTCCGATGGTGTTTCAACAGAATGATTATTCCTCTCATTTTCATCGATCACATTTTCCTCAACGCCAGAATACTGTTCCAATCTATTTCACTTATTTTTACTCTGAATTATCCAGACACTTAACAACTGTCAGCACTTTTTAGTCGAGGTCAAGTGCCAGAATCCGAAAAAGGAAGACAATTTTCTCACCGCCGTCGTCGCACTTACACACACTGAAATAGGATCCTCGCCCGAACGGATTTTTCACGACACGACGCACACGAAGACTCAATCAGAGGTTTACAAACATCATTCGACGAAATGAAATGACCGTGCAATAAAGTATGCGGAAGAAAAATACATTGAACTTGGCATCGACAACGATTTACTTGGAAGACAGCGGAAAATGAGAAAAATCGATGACACCACAGAAAATCGAGCTCCTCAATTGAGTGAAAACAGGTTTACGTGGGAGGTAAGTTCGGTGTTTGAAACCATACTGCAAAAATTAAGCAGCGTGAAGCATCAATGGCGGATATAACATCGGAAATTTATTTTTGACAGAACACGGACTTGCATCTATGACTATTCCACAATTGAAGTCTGTCGCAGCAGACTTTGGACTAAAGTATGCTAATGATAATGATACAGTAGAGCTTGTATTTGAAGAAGAAGTTTTTAAACAGTAAATTGGTGAGATGTTGCCTGACCTGAGCTCTTCTGTTCCGTTAGACATTTTAAACTGTATCCTTGGATATTCTCTCCAATATGGTTATTCTAACATTGAAATGACTCTACAAATTTTTTTGACGCTTCAAGTTACAGTGGCATTGTGTGAACGTAGCTTCAGCAAGCTTTCAATAATGAAAAACTATCTTCGTTCTAGAATGATACAAGACAGACTTCCTGGATTGGCCATTCTTTCGATAGAAAATGAATTGCTACCATATCTTGATTTAGATTTTATTGTTGATCAGTTTGCTTCAGCTAAGGCACGTTAGGCAAAGTTTTGAGTTAATTTGAGCTTTCTATGAATATAAATGTAAATTCAAGTTATTTAGATTAAATATTGTTAATATTAACAATAATTTAAATAATTTCGTCAACATCAGTCTCAAATAATCCAAAAGTGTATAAAATGACTAATTAAAACAAAGCAGGCAAAAAGCAATATAAGTTAGGGCGCCATTTTCTTGGTTTGCCAGGGGCGCCACCAACTCTTAATACGTCTCTGTTTCTAACTACTCGATCTGCAGTGGATAAACAGATCATTAAGCGCTTTGAACTAAACAACCTAGACTGACTGCAAGAACATCGAGTTGGAAGAATCGAAAGTCTTGGAAACTTGTTGGAATAAACTGCTGTGCTTCAAACGAGCAGAAGGGAAGCTGGCTTTTCCTTTGCTACGAAAATTCATTGCGAACTTTCTACTAATTCGGCATTCTTCGGGAGCGGTAGAGGAAGTTTTCTCGGCATACAATCAGAATAAATAAAAAATCCAGAACCACCTGAGTACGGGCAGTATGAGCAAACCTACGATCCAAGTGTTACATGAAAGCGAAAGGAGAAGTTGATTAGCTAACATCAACATCACAACTAAAACCTCAATTCAACACATTTATGTACACACTTCATAACAATGTTTGATTGTTTATCCCGTTCTGATTTTGGTCACCTATGCTTGATTTTTAAGTAATCAAATCAAACACCCCATGATTCAGTATAATGTCAATACTGGCCTGTCAGAAGGGCTTAAGTGCAATGATCGATTTCCCTGAGAACATGAATCCCTCGTTTACTGTCCGTTTTATTGAGAAAGAAGATTAGTTTTCTTATAGTGTGATGCAGGGAACCCGATAATTGCACTAAAGCCCTTATGCAAAGACCGTTGTGTATCAGATAATCAAAATAAATGTGTTTTTATATGAGTATGTATCTGTTTTATTTTGCATATAACTCAATAGTTATACAATGCACTATGGTCCAGATCACGAATTTTCGAGGAAACATGCTCCCAGCTCCTAACCCTGAAATTTTACAGCAAAGTGATGTTACGACATGGTTTGTATCATCAAGGTCCATTTTTTGATGTTGATTAAAATTAGGGTGGTCCCCATTTACACGGAAATACAAAAACTCACTTTTTTATTTGCTGAAATAGACGTTTACACCCTTTAGCAAAGTAGTAGCGCAAAAATTTCATGGAATTTTCATATATAAATTTTTTTGTAGCTTGAAAATTGACCGATTTAAAGCAGTTTTCCCTCATCAACTTAAGGTGTAGCATAAAAAATGTTTTTTTTGCCCTAATTTTTTTTATTTCAATTCCCACCGTAAAGTTGTGTTGCAACGACTTTTAGAACTTTTAAAACCGCGTACTTTGGTATACAAACTTTGCCGCTAGCTTCAAACAATCAATAGTTATTGAAGTTTTTCTAAAAAAAATAAGCCCTTTTCAAATGTTGATTTCCATGGTTGAGGCAAACGCAAAAAATAATTAAAGACGTAATTTGAAAGGACAATTTATATTGTTTAGCATATGTGAAAACTAGAGATATGTTATTTCTGTATCTTGAGAAAATTACATTTGAATCTGGGATGGTTTTGAAGAAAAACTTCAATAACTATTGATTGGTAAAAGCTAACGGCAAAGCTAATATATCAAAATACGCGCCTTCAGAAGTTCTACAACTCTTTTGAACAAAATTTTACGATGGTAATTGAAATAAAAAAGTAATGACAGACAAAAACTTATTTTTATGGTACACCCTAAGCAGCAAAGTTTGTATACCAAAGTACGCGGTTTTAAAAGTTCTAAGACTCGTCGGAACACAACTTTACGGTGGGAATTGAAATAAAAAAGTTAGGGCAAAAACACATTTTTTTATGGTACACCCTAAGTTGATGAGGAAATATTGCTCTGAATCGGTCAATTTTCAAGCTACAAAAAAATTATATATGAAAATTCCATGAAATTTTTGCGCTACTACTTTGCCCAAGAGTGTAAACGTCTATTTCTGCAAATCAAATAGTTAGTTTATGTATTTCCGTGAAAATGGGGACCACCTTAAATTTTACCAACATCAAAAATTGGGCCTTAGTAATACAAACCATGTTGTAGAACATCACTTTGCTGTAAAGTTTCAAGCTTAGGAGCTGGGAGCATGTTTCCTGGCAAATTCGTGATCTGGACCATAGTGCAGTGTTTGCAGGAAAACCAAGTTTTTTTGCTAGTTTTCATATTGAAAGTTCCGGATTTTCATTGCGACCGCACATACTTGCTTTTCGCACTTGCTCTTCTTGCCGACGCCATCTTCGATCTAAGAGCTTGTATCATCACCAAACATTGATTTTACACAATGAACAGACATACGTTCATCAGTCTGCGAAATATTCCACGCGCTGATGAAGTATTTTCAGATATATACATATTTAGGGGTGTCCAGATTTTTGTGCGAACAAGGCTGACTTAAAGTAAATTGGTACGCCCCTCGCGTTCCGCTAGCACGCTTCTAGTGTTGGGAATCGAAAATCATTGACAGTGGTTTGTTTAAAGTTCTATAGAGATCAACTGGTGCAAAACAAACGATCGCGTTCAGCAATAACGTCAAAAGGAACTCAAAAGAAGAAAAAATACTGTGCTCAAACACTTGGGAAAAGCAGAGTGGTCCCGTTCCAAGCTGGCTTAAGTGCTGAAGATGCCGAAAATAACAGTTTGCGGAGTGGGCAAACCCCTGAGTGTGGAAAGGAATCAGCGGACCTACGGAAAACTGGAATCAGGGATTCGTCCGCTGCGCAGTAAGGTGTTGAGGTGCGTTAACGCCAACCCCGGTCTTTTCATCTGAGATGTGACTAGAGGTACAACGACAGCTTTCAAACGATGCGGGACATCCTTGCCAGGGATGGATACAGTAAACATCCGAACCAGCACATAAAGCAGAATTCCGTGGTCAAAAAGCATGCATGACTTTTGCACGAACGTGTTTTGGCGAAATACACGGGCTGTACTTTGATCGATGACCAAACGTACGTCAAACTCGATTTTAAGCAGCTTCCCGGCCAAATGTTTTACGTCGTGACTGACCGTGGGGATGTGTCGGGAAAATTCAAGTTCGTATTTCGACAAGTTCGCGAAGAAGGCCATGATTTAGCAAACGATTTGCACTTGTGGCTTGATAACGGAACCATTCGTCACATCATCGAAGATGACATCCCAAGTTTACATCGAAGAATGCCTGAAAAAGCCTCGATGACCTGAAAAAGTCATCTTTTGGCGAATGCCTGAAAAAGTCATCTTTTGGCCCGATTTGATCGACCAAGATCGATTTTGTCCCCAAGCTAATGAATCCTCCGAATCGCCCGGAATTTTGACCAATCGGAAAATGCTGGGCTATTTCAAAGCAGTGGTTTCGACGAAGCGGGGGGGGTGCAGTCAAGGACATCCAGCAAATGCGGGTTAGCTGGAAGAAAGGCGCTGATTCAGTGTCCGGACGCTGCTGGGCTCCATCAAGAGGAAGGTTCCAAATTTCAATATAACTGGAGGAATGTAACCACCTAATGGTGTAGCTTTTCAGTTTTAATAAAAGTACTGTAAAGCAACCAATAATAGACTTTTTAAACTGATTGAATCACGAATAACATTTCTGTTTGTGCGTACCAACTAACTTTTAGACAGCTTTTACATTTTTTTTAAACATATTTTAGTTGGTACTCATTTGGATGTTCCTGGTGTGTGAAACAGTAACTAAGAACGACAACTGTGAAAGCATCGACCAGTGACGTATCACAAAGGTGACTTATGGCTGGCCCACAATTGATACGTTGTGGATGCGTTCGCCAGAATTTGACAGTTTTCTCATAGGTTTTCTGTAAAATTTATGTCAACGGAACGCAATCGAATCTATTGTGGGTAACCCTCTAGTGAAAATGAGAGCGCTGTCCGCAATTAAAATAATAGCGCAAAAACCAACGGGCGATACGGTTGCTCTTAGTAAGGGAAAGGAAACGCCAATGGCAGATCTTTGACCTTCCTTCCCAAAAAATAAGCCTACTTAAAATAACTTTTAGTTCTCCGTGTTGGATTCTATTTTTAACCTGAAGGATAAAACTTAAAATCATGTTATGTCTAGTTATGTTTATCATTCGGCGAAAAGTGCGTTTTATAGAAAATAGTTTCACCACTGTTGTGATTCAACTTTCTGGTGAAGTTGACAACCATATATGAGAGATGCTAAATTTCTTCTCCCTATGATTAAAATATGCTCCAAAAACTTACCCCTATTGCAGTGCATCAATATCGATTGTTTCGCATAAATCATGACAATTGAGATGAAATCGAGTGAGGTAAAATTGTGATTACCGCTTGTAACGCTTGAATTTGCACGAAAAACGATGCGAAAAACGAATACCCCATAATGGTACAATGGCATCGAATAGGTAGGTACCTACTGGCAGCTTGTTTTCTTCTCATGTTTTGAATATAAAATAGGGTAGAAAAAGATTTTTCACGCTCGCGTGCCACTCCCGGGAAGGGCTATATGTGGGAAAACCGTTTGAGTGTGAGTTACAACGAATGTCTGACGATGCGAGAACGCGAGGCTGCAATTGAACATTTTATTTATGATTCTCTAGCGGTGTGTGCGATCCTTTCCTGGTTCTCGGCGTGAAAAAAAAATCCTATATTTTTCCTGAATAAATTGTTTATGTTTGGCTGATGTTTGTTAATATGCTTTTATGATTTGTGCCCCTCCCTTGCAACCGTTCTGCACCCTTCAAACACCCTCGTGGGATGCAAGTGTTTTGCATCATTTTTGCTATTCATAGCCGAAAATTAATTGCATTTGTTGTGATTAATGGAATGAAACAGTCGCCTGCTTCTTTTAGCATGGAATGGGAGTCTTAGCCCTTGCTTTTTTTGCGAGGTGAGATTTGAAGTGCTTGTCTTGTGCCTGCCACGTGGCCGTTGTACTTTCCGATTGTATGTTGAAAGTTGAGCCTTACTTCCTCCGAGCCGATGCGTGATGGCTTTTTACGATGACTTCGCTTCCCTCTCCCGGTGATTGTCTTGTACGGATTAAGGTACCGGCCGAAGACGTAAGAATCCATAACTGGTGCTCGTAACTCATCTCCTCGATGACATTAACGACGGCCAATGACCATAACATTTTTATCAGCAGCCAGCTTGTAGGTAGAGGTGGTGTTTACAGCAGGGGAGAGAAAAAATGGAACTCTGATAAGAAATTCATAGCCAACTTCGTTCTTCCATCGCCCCATATTTGGACAATTTATGGACCAGCGGTAAAATAATGCGGCCATTGACCCGCCCATAGGTGGTACTTATGCAGTCGAGAGGTCCATCTGTCATACACGGTTTATGAGTGGTATTCGACATTGGTGGAGTTAGGGTTACAAAAGGGTGCCAACTTTCAATTATACCTATAATTGCACAAGCTCCAGATTATCGACAGAAAATTTAACATTTATGGAAAATAAAAGCACTAGTTTAGAATTTAGAAAGCCATTGTAGTAGTTGCAAAAAGAATTCTACTTTCTAAGCCTCTAATTATTACGTTTATCATTAACTCAATAAGAGCAATGTGAAAATCTAAAAAGTTCAGGCTAGATTTTTAAGATGTAGCAAGATACAAAAACAAAACTAAAGGTGTCATAAAAAAGAGAATCTATAAAACCCATTGAAACTACTTGAAACATCCAAGAACACTTTCCTTTTTTCCAACCCTCCTGTTTGCTTCATGCGTACGAATCCATGGTTCCATTCGACATTTTTTCCGGTCCATTCCGATTTACAGATTATCGCACATCTATTAACAACATATTTTCGGTCGTAAACAGAACCCAGAGAAAAATTCGATTCCACCTCCTTCAGAACGAACAAACAACAAAAACAACAACAGAGCCAGTAACTAGTGATACGACGTGATGATCCCCCTTTGGAGAGCATCCGAATCCTACAGGGAAGTAATGTCCCACGTCTACACCGTTCCATTTGCGGAGAATGGAAACCAAGCCACGTTCCTGGCACAAAAACTGGGATTCCACACATGTAAATACTGAGCAATAAAATTTTTAATAATGGCTTTTATCTTGTCCACTTTTTCCCTGGCTAATGGGACACCCTGTGGACTTTCTCCCTTCGTTCCCCAGCGCCAAGGCCAAGTGGGTTCTGGTCAAGCTGGAAAGTTAGTCCGCTCTCGGTGTAGTAGTGATGGACGGCCGAACGTGAGTATGTCACATTCTATTTCTGGGGATTCGGAAGGATTTTCCGGTACTAATTTTTACGAGCCACAGTCACGGGGAATGTTTCGGCATGGCTCTTGCGGCCTACCCATTTGGTGGTTGGAAGAAGGATGTCATCTGTGTGTTGTTTGCACCAGGATAACAAATGGGATACCCAGGGGATCAATTTGAGGAGTGCGGTGGAGGACTGAAAATCTCCAAATGGGTTCACTGGAGAAAGTATCCCCACCCCATCCCCAAAGTTCGTTCAGTCAAGCTATTTTAAGTCTTGAGAACAATACCTTCTTAAGAAGTTCTAAGTTACTTACAAAAATTAACTTTATTTGGTTAGCTTCGATTAACATCTGTCTTGAAAGAAAATCCGTTTTATTTATATTGGACTAGCTGATCTTGGTGCAAGCGTTGCTACGCCTGCAACTAAATGAATGAACATTACATAGAACTGACGCTTTTTTTTAATGAGTTTTTTTTAGACAAACAAGGGGTTCAAACTTCTATCAGAACTTTCTTCGTAGCCAGGCAATACACAGTTTGTGGCTTAGTTACCTGGATAATTCTCAGGTTTGGTTGAAATTTGTGTTTGAAATCACCATAGAAACATTTCTTGCATTCAAAAAACTCCGCACACCAATTTTGGTTCTACTAGCTTGATTAGTTCTCAAGTAATGCAGAAATTTGTGTTTTATTTGTATGGGATCCCTCCCCCCTTCCAGGTAGGGGAAACGGTTTCAAACGATCATAAGAACCTTCCCAGCCCCAAAAAGCCCTGCATACATATTTTCACTCCGATCGGTCAGACAGATAGTCAGACAGAAATTCATTTTAATATTTATATATAAATCCTGCGTCCAATAACCCCCACATACCAAATATGGTTTCATTCACTTGAATGGTTCTCAAGTTCAACAGAAATTTGCGTTTCATTTGTATGCCCCCTCTTCAGAGGGTAGAGGGGTCTCAAACCACCATAGAAATATGTCTCTCTTTCAAAAACATCCACATGCCAAATTTGATTCCATTTGCTTTATTAGTTCTCGAGTTATGCAGAAACTTGTGTTTCATTCGTTTGAGAGCCCCTCTTCCCTCCCCTTCAAAAGGCGTGGGAGTTTCAAATCACCATAGAAACATTTCTCTTCTTCAAAAACCTCCATATGCCAAATTTGATTCCTTTTGCTGGATTAGTTCTCGAGTTATGCAGAAATTTGCGTTTCATTTCTATGGGAACCTCCTCCCCCTCCATTAAAAGGGCAGAGGGGTCTTTAACCACCATAGGAATATGTCTCTCTTTCAAAAAAATTCACATGCCAGATTTGATTCCATTTGCTTTATTAGTTATTGACTTATGCAAAAATGTGTGTTTCATTTGTATGGGAGATCCCCCCCCCCTCCACTTTCAGAAGATGGAGGGGTCTCAAATCATCATAGAAACAATTCTCTCCTTCAAAAACCTCCATATGCCAAATTTGGTTCCATTTTCTTGATTAGTTCTCGAGTTATGCATAAATTTGTGTTTCATTTGTATGGGAGATCCCCCCCCCTCCAGAAAGAAGAGTGGTCTCAAATCAGCATTGAAACAGTATTTATCTTCAAAAACCTCAATATGCCAAATTTGGTTCCATTTGCTTGATTAGTTCTCGAGTTATACAGAATTTTGTATTTCATTTGTATGGGAGCCCCCCCTTTTAGGACGGAGAGGGATCTGAAACCATCAAAGAAACCTTTCTTTCTTTTGAAACCTCACACATGCTAAATTAGATTTCTTTAGCTTGATTAGTTCTCGAGTTATGTACAAATGAGTGTTTCATTTGTATGGGAGCGCTCCTTTCCAGAGAAGGGAGGGGTCTTTAACTATCATAAGAACCTTCTCCGGCCCCAAAACTCCCTGCATACAAAATTTCACGCCGATCAGCTCAGTAGTTATCGAGTCTATTAGGTTCAGACAGACAGAAATCCATTTTTATGTATATAGAAATTGAAGTACAGAACTTTGGGTAAGTTACGAAATGTGGTTAGCATTTGAACAAAAATTATTTAAATTTTTAGATCAATCGATTGTAAATATGTTTAAAATTTATTTTGTAAGGACCGCATCGTTTTTAATGAATATTTTTGTACTTGATACAATAGAGCATTTCCTGCCAGAAATGCTAAGAAAATTAATGATTTTGTCTCGGCAGTTTCCGGTTTTAATCATTTTTTTCCCATATGTAAGTTATTACCCAAGATAAAAAATTTCCTATAAAAATTCTAAAATTTCCTGTGCTAATCTTCTATAAGGGTTTATGTAGAATATGAATTATATTTTTTCATATCATCATAACATGTAAACGATTATTCTGATCAAAATGTCGTCTGAAAAGAAGTTGTAGGTCATTAAGTGTTCTTCGAGAAAAATATACACTGAAACTAAAAAAAATTAAATTCTTGCTTATAACATGATATATTGATTTGTTTGCAGGGAGAGGGAGGAGGGGATTTGGCTCTGATTTTTTTAACGAAGTTATATCGTTAAATCTCAAAAAAAATTTAAAACGATCACTTTTTGAATTTTTGTTTTTAAATTTTTAAGGATTTTTTGAATTTTGTGAAACCACGTAATTTTTGTAGAACTTCACCAAAAGCGGACTCTTCGTATTTATATTTTATGAAAATGCACATACAAAACTTTTTTTCGTAAACCGTTCTGAACTGAAGTGATTGCGAATTTTAGTAAAAGTAAATTTTGTTGTAACAATATTTTCAGCCATTCAGTTTTTCGTTCAAAGCTTGAAATTGCTTGAAATTATAACTTGCCTTTGACATCGCCCTTCTATTGTATTTCGTTCAAAAGTTAGCAACAGCGTTTGGAATTTGGAAAAAGTTTGGAACTATTAAATTATCATAACAAGATGGACAACTTGCTTTTTTTGATCACTGTGCGTCCATGCCACTCACTCAGCAGCACATTGTAGTTGACACGACCTATGACTTCAATGATCACGCCGGGAGCCCACTGCCACTTGTTGTTGCTGCTGTAGACCTTGCCGTAGACCTTAACGCAAATCACGAGGTGTTGCACCGTGCTTCCGATAGAACTGCTCGTCCTGGAGATGATTGAGGAGTACAGGCTTCGGTTGATTATGGTGAAGGAGATCCAGGACTGTCTTCACGTTTCGGCCAAGCATTTGCTGCGACGGTGTCTTGCCACTCAGAACACGACTGGATGTAATCCTGTATACCTTGAGGAAAGTCTGGAGCGCTTCCATAATGTTTTCTCCCTCGTTGATTTTGTGCAGCGACCTCTTCAAGGTGTCCACAAATCTTTCCGCCGGACCATTGAACTATGGATGATACTGCACAAAGCCGCAAATTGTTCCGACGTAAATTGGGTGCCGTTATCGGAGACAATGACGATGGGAATACCAAAGCGTGCACATAGTTTATTCAGGCACTCGATTACTACTGCTGTAGTCGGCGATCGTACGATGCGAATTTCTGGCCACTTTGAGAATGTGTCCACAACTAACAGGAAGTACAGTGGGTCAGCAAATTCGATGTGAATTTGTTCCCTGGGAGATAGTGTTTTTTTTTGTTTTTTTTTAAGACGGGATGGAAAATCTGCAACCACACACCTGAAGAACTCAGGGTGTGGGGATGAGGGTGCCAACTCCTCGACCCACTAAAAACCCACCCGTGCCTTAAGCCCCGGCCCTTCCCGGAACCACCTTTCGGTATTACTTCGGGGAGGGGGCACTTGTGCTTATTCAGCACCCACTATGTCTAACTACTTAGGGCTTTAGTAGTTAGGTGGTCCCTGCGACCTGCCTTTGGTCGTTTCGCCATTTTTGTTGGAGATCGAGGACGATCTGGGAGGCTGCTACGCATACCGCGTCCCAGACGTCCCGGTCCTGGCACATCCTCGGGATCAAATTGTCCGGAGTCGTGTCGTGACCGCTTACGGCAAACATGCTTGATCTCGCGCCGTCGAAGCGAGGACATGTGAAGAACACATGTTCCGCAGTTTCCTCAACTCCCACGCACTCGCAGCATGCGGAGGACTGTGCATGCCCATATTTATGCAGCTATTGCCTAAAACAGCCGTGGCCAGACAATATCTGCGTTAAGTGGAAGTTCACCTCCCCGTGTCGCCTACCGACCCACCCGGTTAATTCCGGGATTAGTCGGTGGGTCCACCGACCTTTGGTGGAGTTATTCCATTCTCTTTGCCACTTAACCATGGATACGGCTCTAGTGGTCTTCCGAATACCTCTTGTTCCACGTTGTTCGAAGCACTCTACGTCCTCTTTTATGACCATGCCTATTGGCATCATCCCCGCTAGGACGCAGACTGCGTCGCGTGATACTGTTCGGTAAGCACTAACCACTCTTAGGCAGATAAGCCTGTGCATACTCTCTAGCTTTATTACGTAGCTCTTGGTACTCAAGGCGGTGATCCATGCCGGCCCGCCGTACCTTAGTATGGACAGGGCGACGCTGGCCAGGAGTTAACGCTTACTCCCTTGCACCGCTGAGCTATTCGACATCATGCGGGATAATGTCGATATAGCCATTGAGGCTTTCTTGCAAGCGTAATCCACGTGACTGACAAAGCACAGCTTATCGTCGATCATGACCCCAAGATACCTCAAGAACCTATTTGATTCTACTGTGCAGTTACCTGCACTGATCGTCGCATGTTGCTCCGATTTCTTATTGTTCACCACCGTGACCTCAGTTTTATGGTGGGCTAGCTCCAATTGTCTGGAGCTCATCCATCTCTCCACAATGCCGATGGAGTGTGAGGCCGTTAACTCGACCTCTTCGATGGATTCACCACATATCTCTAGGGTGATGTCGTCTGCGAACCCGACAATCTTTACCCCGCTCGGGATCTCAAGCCGCAGTACCTCGTCGTACATCGTGTTCCATAGCACCGGACCCAGGATCGAACATTGTGGGACGCCGGTGATCTTGCGGTGATCTGTACACGTGTCTGGCCTGCCTCTGTATTGTATACCAGTACGCAATTCTGGAAGTAGCTTCCGAGAATCTTGTACAGGTACCCAGGAACCTGCCGGCGCTGGAGCGAGTCGGCGATAGCCACTCAACTGGCGCTATTGAATGAGTTTCTCACGTCAAGGGTGACCACAGCACAGAGCCGGATCAGCGTAAGACAGGTATAGGGTCATCTGAGCCTACTCCCGCCCGACTGGCGAGGTCGGGCGGTGGAGAATGGAACGTACTGGAGGCCTGCCAAGGTTTTAACAGGACGGAGACGACCTGTGCTGCGGGAACCTCGCCATTTCTTGCTCGGTGTCACCCGGTAGTACTGAGGGAGACGACACAGGCGCCGGCCCGAATGCAACGGTACCACTAGTTATTCCTTTCGCAGTCAGTTGCCATAATTAGGGTTTTACTTACATCCGCCCCAATACGTCGTAGGAAGCTCCCTCCGTAGTTCGTTTAGCCGTTAAGGGGAGCTTAACGTTTCCAAGGTGCATCGCGGGGAGGCGAACTACCTTCACACCGCAATGGGAGATTGTGTGAGTAGCCACAAATGCAACGGAGCCTTGGGTGGTGACTTGGAATGTGTGGCACAACTGTCACATTTCTTGACGAGGTCAGTAATGTTTTCATCAATTGTCGGACAGGGCATGTGGCTACGTGCAACTGCTTTCATCCGCTCCATATCACGATGTATTTTATGCACTTTCTGATGAAAATATTCCGGAATCACCAGACGGTTGAACATCATGATGCAGACCTTCGCTGCCGACAATGCATCTTGATGAGCGAAGAAAGGGCGTTCGGCAGTGTTGTCGATGCAGTCGAGTTTGGCAGGCTATCCACGCTGGATATGCTGGACCACTTGTTGGAGAGCGGGGCACTTAAGAGTGGCGTCACAGGTAGCGAGGTAATGGCTTCTTGGAGTGGAACCTCGACGTCATCTTCCAGCCGATGATGAAATCCTCAGCCGGTTTGACGTAACTGTTGATAAGGCGAGATAGTACGTCGGCATAACCAAATTGCGAAGTGGACACGTACTCGATTCCAAAATTGTAGCACAAAAATGTCAGTGCCCAACGTTTAAGGCGGTTGGCCGTGTGAACCGGAATTCCGTTCATCTGTCTGAAAATCCGCAGTAATGATTGGTGATCCATTTAGAGAGTAAACCTGCGTCCTAACAGCATGCGATAGAATTTTGTCACGACGAACACCAACGCAAGACCTTTCTTCTCGTTCTGTCCATAGTTTGCCTCCGCGGAAGTGAGAGAGTGGGATACTTGGGCGATGGCTTTGAGTGCACCATCTGGGAACTTGTGAAGAAGGCATGCCCCGATACCGGACTGCGATACGTCGACAGAAACGATGATGTCTAATGCAGGATCATAATGCGTCAACATCAAATCCGATTGAAGTACCAACTTGAACAGCTGGAACGATTTCTGAGCCTCCTGATTCCAAACAAACTTGGCATCCTTCTTGAGCAGTGCGTCGAGTGGGCATCGTAGCTGGTGCATCTCCTGAACAAACTTTCCGTAGAAATTCACTGCACCAAGGAATGAATGTAGAGTTGTGACATCTTTGGGAGGTGCCATCTCCACGCGCTGAAGCCACTGCTTTTAGGCAGAAAACCTCATTACTTAATTAGTGAACGGTTACAATACAAAGACACTAATGTTGCACTTCCGGGCCGCAGCTTTTAGATGGGTATGTTTGAGAAAACCCTTTGCAGATAAAGGCTTCATTTGCGGTAACTCGGGAAATCAGCAGTTGGCCAATCAGTTGCTGCATAGGATGTGGGTTTGGTCTAAAGAACTCGTAACAACTCCGATCGACGCTTCGGACGCTTTCCAAACATTTAGAGACCAGATCTAGTCGAAGACGACGAGAGGGTCATGCCATCATAATACCATCACAGACAAACTTGCGCTGGTAATGCGTTTGAAGAAATTGTCTGAACGGGTAAAACCAGGAGAGAAAAATCAGGTGCTTCACGTTGTAAGGGGTGTCAGCTTGCCGCAATTGACCACCAACATGAATCAATAAACATAGAGAGAATTTGTTCATGACGTCATGTTCTGTATTCAGACGCTGCAGATCTCCGGGGAAAACTTTCACACACTTGTTAATGTGGTACTGTTCGAAAATTTTACAATGGCGCTGTTATCATCAATTCTTATAATTTTTGAGAATCTGAGTTTTTGTTTTCTTAAAAAAACGTTTGACATAAGACAATACAATAATTATACTAATGATTCTCTATTAAGTTTTAAATGCATCATCAATCGTTGAACTGTTCAATTTAATTTATGATTTATGTTTATGCCTTTCAATTTGAAATATTGCGTTAGACAAACAAATCCCGTAATATCAATATAGTTACTCATGATCGCCATTTATTCTTCAATGTTATTGTTTCTACGAAACTCTATTGGGTAGAAATATTCATAAACAATCTAAAATTCAATCGAATTATCATCTATCTCAAAAATTTGCAGCAAGGTACCCCAACAACATATTACTTTTTTTAATTTGATGCAACGTCCTTTTAGGTTCAGTAATACACTTACCCATTCCTGTAACTACATATATTTTACCCCATATGGTCACACAATGTTCTCTGCCCGCACTTCTGGCATCATTAAAATGCAAAGCCGTAAATTAAGACACACGTCCCCTATTTTCCGTTTAGGTGTCCATTCGGCGAAATGTGTGACAATGTGCCAAGGATAACCGCAGGGTGGCCTTAAGCAATGGCTTTATTGTGAAGAATAGGATCGAGAAAAAAAGCAGAGAACTAGAAAGAGGTGGACCTTTTTGCCGAAACTAGGAGTAAATTTATGCACATAAATAAGTAAATTAAATTTAAGGTAAATTACTGGCATCCCTTTTCATTTACGAACAATTTTGTCGGTTGTCTGGTTTTCAAGGAAACGGTAACGTTCTCGTTTTAGTTTCACTCGCTTGACTGACATTTGCGAAAATTGCGCCTCCCTCGCCATCATTGCAACCGATTCGTCACACTTGTAAATCATCAATAAAACCATTAACTCTATCAACGGGAATCTCTACGCATTCAAGTCTAATGTAAAAATCTTCCTCCCATAGACGGTGCGAGCTCTCGTGTGCCGTGTGTCGATCCGGATGTCCTGTAATCGAAAGCAGCCGGCATTGAAAATCACTCGTGTCAGCAAAAACGCGTATCTTCTTCCAGCAGCTTCCACCTTCAAAGTGGAACCCGTCAGACTGAGATTGGTCGTTCCAGATAGCGGGTAAATATTTATATTAATATTTTAGTCAACCGTGTACGGAGGAGGAATACATTTTTACCGTAACCTTTTGCAACAAAAGGCCACGTGCCAACATAGATTTTAGTGTGTTCTCGCTTGCCCTTTCAATTGATTTTGATCTTGTCCGACTTAATGGGTCTAGCTGTACAATAAATGGTTTCGATGAGAAGCTGCATCAGACAGGAATTGCCGGAAGGAAATCGCAATTGTGCCATTCAATTTTCACGCTCGTGCTGGTGAGTAGCTGGTAATCAATTACTCCGAGAAGTTTTGAAATATTGCGGCAGATTTTAAGATTAAGGCTTCATTCTACGATTTTTCGACTTTGCAGAATTGGAGTGTGTTAAGTCCAAGAACAATTCGCTTACGTCTTTCCGAATTCGATACTGCTCATCCTCATCGGAAAACGTCTCCCCAATACAAATGTCAACAATAAAACTGTCATCGGAGCATAGCACAGCGACCTCGCTTCCCAATCCTGTCGGCTTTATGCGTGACTTGTAGTTCGTTCCGTTACCTCATCGCATCGCATGCCGACAGCAACGCACTGACTATGACAACAAGTCACGGTAAAAGTTACAAAATCCAATTGAATCCTCCCAGTCAGCACCAACAACAGTCCGGACTCTCTTCCTCCTTCCCAAACCTACCCCAGAGTGACTCGAATTTATCCATCCACATCTTTTGGCTAATGATACTTTATGGGAAAGTTTTCAAAGCGTTCACGCTTTTTCCTCTTCCTGTGGCCCGTGATGCTCACCAATGAGATAATTTATGAATCCGTGTACGCACCGAAAATAAATCAAAACCTGCATATTTTCTACCGGATTTGTTCTACAGAGCACCCTCCGTGAATCCTATGAAACCTTCGATTGTCGGATACTCTGGAAAGCATCTCCTGTATTGTATGTGTCACTCGAAGCCAACCAACTGGGGAAACGTAGAAGCGAACCAACTCACCGGATCTTTTTCTATCGCGGCTCACGTTTTGGCCTCGTCGCGAGGGGGTGAAGCTGTAGATTTGATCAAGTCCGTTCGGATTTCGTTTCGCCTTTGTCTTCTCTCTGGCTCAAGCATATTTCATAATGGTTTGACATGTTAATCTGGTTGATATCCCTCCTGGGTTGTGGAACCGAAACGCTTCCATGGTGCGTGGAACTCTTTCGTTTTTTTTTCGTTCGTTCACTGCCAGCATGGTTGATTTTCCGTGGCAGGCATTATGTCGTGCTAAAATGGCAATTTATCTACCGATGATTTAACTTTTAACCTAATTTTGCCATAAATCTCAACCGACGCTGGCAGCAACCTGATACGGTGTGGCTCCATCAACGAAAGCTGCAGTCAATTAAAATAGTTGACTGGAAAATCACAGCGAGCTGCCGGTTGGAACGCAAGATTGGATTTAGGTGGGAAGATTTATTTATTCATACTCACCCCCATTTTTGTTGATCACGTGTGACTTTGAGCAACATTTAAAACAAATTGAAACTTATTTTAAGTGAAATGCAAATCAATTGAACTGAAACAGGTTGGTACTTCGGTACTTCAACATTTCAATAATGCTTGAGTACTTTTCAAGAGGACGAAGCAGGGATGCCAGATATTTTTTTAAATGTCTGTGATAAAAATTTGAAATATCTAGGAATGTCTATAAAAGTCCGAAATTTTTTTTTTAGAAAATTAGACTTCTTTCAACGAAAAGACGTTATAAGAGAGCGAGTTTGTGTGATTATGTAAACATGTTTACATCTATTTCTTGGATTGTTTCATATTTTTAAAGTGACACTGAAGCTTGAAGCATTCGCATAGATGATACAATTTTCAATAGTTTTTTTCCCCTGTAACGCTCTTTCCAGTTTTGTATTTTAAAATCTTAATTTAGTTTTCATTTGGTAAATCCAACAGACTTTTTTTTTATTCAACAATAACCATGGTGTCATCATCACTCATGATCATCAATATCATTATGGTCATATGAATGATTTTTGTATAGACTGGTGTTAGTCAGTGATTACCTCTTAAATTTCAGGGAAACTCTCTCCTGATCTTCTGCAAGGCTCTTTGCTTTATTCTGGGATGTTTCCTCCTGAACTTCAGGCAGAATTCCTCCTTGGCAGTCACTCCTTATTTTCTTCGAAATTCACATTTAAGAACCCAAACTTACCTTCCAGTAATTTTTTTCCTGAACAGCTACTGAAAAGCTACTTTCTAAACTTTTGATAAGTCCCATCCTGAACTTCGAGGAAAGTTTCTGCAAAACTTTGAGAAAGTACTTTTCAGAATTTCTTGGAAAATCTTTTTAATTTGCTAGAAGTTTCTTCCTGAACATCTGAGAAGTTCTTTTCTTAACTGCCGAAATAATCTCTTCTGAACTTCTGAGAGTATATTCCTGAACTTCGGGGAAGTTTGTTCCTGAATTTCTGAAAAATTCCTGCTTGAACTACTAGAAAGATCCCCCTATACTTCTGAAAAGTTTCTTCCTGATTTTGTCAAAAGAATCTACCATAACTTCTGAGATTTTGTGAACTTCAAGCAGTTTTCATTCTGACATGCTGGAATGTTTGATTTGGAACTTTAGGGTAGCTCTCTAGCATTTCTGGGTAGTTCCAACTGAACTTTTGGTCTCTTCGCAGCTTCTGAGAAGTCTTCTTGTGAACTTCTGAGGAATTCTTTACTGATTTTTTTTTAAATTCCTTCTTGACCCTAGAGTGCCCTCTCTGGTAGGTTTCTTCCTGAAATTCGGGGAAGTTTTTTTCTGAGCTTATTCTTTCCAAACTTCTGATTGGTCCCATCCAGCACTGCGAGGAAAATTTTATTCCAAAATTTTTAGGAAATTTAAATTTGTTCTTGAAGTTTCTTCCTGGACTTCTGAGAAGTCCTCTTCTGAACTTGTGGGAAGTTTTCCCCAGAACTTTGGGGAAGTTTGATCCGGAACTATTGGAAAATTCGTGCTCAAATTAGAATAAGTTCCCCCAATGCTTCTGGAAAGCTTCTTTTTTTCCTCCCTAAAGAATTTTGAGAAATCTTTTTTCTGAAACGCAGAATGTTCTCCTCTGAGCTTTGGAAAAGCTGCCAAGCACTTCTAGGAAGTTCCAACTAACAGTTCGAAACTTCTGGAAAGTTATTTCCTGAACTTGAGAGAAGTTCTTTCCTCAACTTCTATGACGCATCGTCCTGAAGATTTTTTTTCCAGATTTTTGAGAAATTATAGGTAATGCCTTTCTTGGTTAGCTCCAGTTTGAAATTTGGGGAAGTTCAATCTTGAATTTCTGGGATGAACTCCAAAACCTCTGAAAAATTCCAAACTTTAGAAAGTCTTCTCCCCTCCACTTCCTCCTGAAGCTCTGATAAGTCCTCTCTTGATTCTTGAGGTTCTGTCTTGAAAATCTGGTAGGTATGATCTTGAACTTTGGTGATGAATTTTTGAAGGTTCTGCTTGCATAAACTGATTACTCTCAATACATCTGAGAAGTTTCTACCTGACCATAGGAGATATTTTTTTTCGGGGAGTTCTCTAATTTTCTCAAATATAATTTGTATTGTTGTGCGCCTTGATTTTCGTTGTGACTTAATAGCAATGGATCAATATTACCAACGCTTTGACAGTAATTTTTCGCATAAGTTTGAACACACGTGGGATTGAACACTACCATAAGTAGGCGTATACAATACTTATCTCCGGGCCCATTGTGTCTCCAAGTGGCTCACCGCTTTCGTTTCTTCAATGATTTCTTCTTTCAATGATACCTACGATATTTTAATACCTTTTAACAAAGCTTCTTACCGTATATACTATACTGCGTTTAAATACTATACTGCGTACTACGTACGTTTTAAATCCGAACTTCATAGAATACCTTTATTTGAAATTTAAAAAATATTTCAAATGTCTGTAAAAGTCTGCTATATGAATAAAATGTCTGCTAAATGTCTGCATTGTTATAAAAGTCAGCAATAAAAATGAAAATTCTGCAAATTCACAGACATGTCTGTGAATATAGCATCCCTGGACGTAAGTCACAATATAGTAAACAAACGCGTTATTTATGGCACGTTTTTAAAAAATCATATATATATATATATATATATATATATATGGCATATATATATATATATATATATATATATATATATATATATATATATATATATATATATATATATGCCCATATTTGTTGAACTTTTTGATGGATTATTCCTCAAAGTCTTAATTAACTTTTACAAAATGGTTTAAAATCACTTTTGCACTTTTTGTGAATAATGTAGATACGCCGCCTGTGTTTAAAAGTAACTTGCCCCTTAACGACGCGTTTGTAAAAGCCTTAATACCTCAAGGTTAAAAATTTAGATTATTTTAGTAAAAAATGATTTTTTTTTGCAAAGATATTTTTACACCGTTTTGTTGCAGAAAAAAATAATACGTCATTTTGACAAGTTTGACGTATTTGTGTGAAATAAGACAACCTGTCGTAACATTTCGACGTATCAACATTGTCATTCGCAGAATCACGTATCATTTTGACGCAACTAACATGCCATGCATCATACTGACTTGTCAAAATGACGTATAATCTTTTTCTATTGCAGACCGTTGCAAGAAACATTTTTCTAAATGAAACTTGAATTTTCACTCCTAGTGTGATTTCTAAGCACAGTGATGTAATATCTTTTACCAATGTGTCATCCAGTCGATTTCAAATGGGATAAACATGTGCAGTTATCAAATAGGAATAAAAATTAATTAATAACAGTTCAACGGTGAATTTCTCATTTTCTTTCATATGTTACTTACGTCCATTGATTCAAGCTTATTCATACAGGGTTACATACAAGTCATATACATAAAAAATGGCGCTAAGAAATCTTTTGTTTGCTACTCATAGGGGAATAAGTGTCAAAGCGAAAAATAGTTACGGAGTTTGACAGTTACAGCACCGGCACTAGAACAAAGGGAATACCAGTTAAATTCCTTTTCTAGCAAATACAGTTACACAATATCATAGTTGGTGAAAACTAAATCCACTGCTAAGAGACCTATCACATCCGGATCCGTTGTCATTCGATAAGAAACTGATAGAATGAAAAAGTATCTGACCAGGTGTAGTGACTAACAAAGAATGATTTATTGAGGGGATACTAATCCAAAGCTAACAATGTTAACATCCCCCATTAAGTGAGTATTTGTATAACACCTAATAACTTCCTGTCTTCTTACAGATTGGTTCCAGGTTAACCTTTTGGTCAGGATATCTGCTGCCTGAATATTGGAAGCCGCACTTAATGACCAGGGACTCGTGATTGATGCCGTACAGCTCACGGATGAATCCTCACCACCAGACGGTCTCTTGAGTGACCGTGGAAAGTGCCATGTATTCCGCTTCCGTGGTCGATAGAGCAACCTTCTGGAACTCCAGGAAACCCATGTGCCACACTGCTGAAATACGTGGCCACTGACAGATCTCCTCGTCTCCGAATCGTTTGCCCAATCGGTATCGCTGTATCTAGAAAATCCCGGTCCACATCTCTCCTGTACGTCAGCTTGCACTGCTTGGTCCCTTTGAGGTATCGCAAAATCCTCTTGGCCGCTGTCCAATGTGAAAGGCCCGGATCGTTGCAAAATTAACTCATCATGCTTATAGCGTGACTGATGCACTATGCGATGAACTGAAGACCTTCAATCAGCTCGCGAAATGGAACTTCCTTCATCCTTTCACGTCCCCCCTCATTTCGTGGGCCCTTTGTCTTCAACAGCCGCTGGTTCGCGTCCAGTGGGGGTCGATACGGGATTACAGTCTGTCACATTGAATTTGTCGAGCAGTTTCTCGATGTACCGCTCCTAGTCGATGGAAATAGCGTCGTTGGTTCTCGAGTCTCGCAGTCCGAGAATCTGCTTGGCTTGGCCTAGGTCCTTCATCCGGAATTCGTCCCACAACTGCTGCTTCACATCGTCAACCATTCCGTGATCGTTGGAGTACAACAGAAAGTCGTCGACGTAGACTGCCACGATGATGATCTTGCCACTTTTCATCTTGTTATACACGCACGTGTCGTACTTCGAGCGCTTCGGTCTCATCTGCTTTACCTTGTGGTCCAACTTGATATTCCATACTCTGCTGGCCTGCTTGAGGCCGTAAAGGGCTTTATTCAGTCGGCAGAACTTCCTGGGTTCAGTTTCTTTCCGGAATCCCTCCGGCTGGTCCATGTATATCTCCTCACCGTCCAGATCGCCTTGGAGTAATGCCGTCACAGCGTCCATCTGGTACACGATGAGATTCAGCTGCGCGGCCAGTGCTAGCCGAATGGTGGCGTAGCGGACAACAGGAGAATACGTTTCGTTGTAGTCCACTCCTTTCACTTGTGAGAATCCTGACATCACAAGTCTTGCCTTGAAACGTTCGATGGTGCCGTCCGGATTGGTTTTGACCTTGAATACCCGCTTGTTCTTCAGAGCTTCTCATCCCTACGGCAGATCCACCAGTCACCACGTCTCGTTTGCGCTCAACGCATCGAATTCTGTCTCCATTGCTTCAACTCATCCGAGCTTAGCGCTTCCTGCAGCGTATCAGGGTCCTTGGATACCTGTGGAATGTATTCCGGTGAGAGATGGTGGCCGTTATTGGAAGAAAAAGTCAATTTGCCTTGGACTGGGCGCTCCCAGTCATTGTGCTCAGTTGCGTGTTGCATTCCAACAGCTACTTCCTTCGAATGTGACGGGAACGCAGTGCTGTACAAGCTCCCGTGCTGCGAAACTCGTCCTCGTCTGGTCTTCGTTCATCTCGTCGTCTATTCTGGGGAGTTTCAAACTTTTGAGGCAAGACCAAGCGTAAGTCGCTGAAAACAGTGTGCCAGCCACAATGTCTTACAGTCTAGACGAAAATGTTTCCTTACAGCGGAACTTCAACACTTTTGACAGTTGAGCTTATAGAAATACGAGACCAGCATTGGTTGGTTGCCAGGCTCAGCAGAAAATAACAATTAGGGCTGTCAACACATCGGCACCTTCGGTATATTGCGGGAACTCCCAGAACATTGCAACGCTCATTGACACACTCAAAAAAAAATAGCACAGGAGAAAAATGTGCGTAGCGATCCACCCCTTGGGCAAGACACTATATGTAACCTTAAAATCTTGCCTAGGAATCGGCGTACCCTCACGCTGCGCCTCATCGTAGGACGCTGAGAATAAAGCGAGGGGAGCGCAAGCGGTTGTTGCGGATCCTGTGGCTTTTCTAGGACATTGTCCGCCAACGTCGTCGTACTGTTAATCTCTCTCTCTGCGCTTCTGATATCTACGTCAAAGTCAGTAATGGCGTGTGGTTTGTTGATCACGGTGACGTGTTGACTGCCATCCAAGATCTCTTGCTGATCAACTCTCATAAAAACCATCGGTTCGACGGTCGAATCGATCTCTTCCGGTACCGGAACCTCCGCTACCTGACGCTCATCCAGTATTTCCACATCCCGACTTTCGAAAACTTGATTGTTCTTCGGGTTGAACATTTCGAATAGCCAATCAGTATACACGGCATGGACTTGGGGTCCCACTTTGCATGCTTCACCTTTGGCCCGTAAGCCATCGTTCTTGACCCCAAGATTCGTAGATTTGACAGATCCGGTTTCCGTCCCGTAAACTTCTCGAAAGGGGTGACGGAAATGTCCTTGGTCGGCGACCGGTTGATTAAGTAAACGGCTGTCGACGCCGCTTCGGCCCAACATCGTTTGTCCAACTTGCCGTTAAACATCAGACTTCTCGCTCGCTCCTGAATCGTCCGGTTATGCGCTCATTCAACCCATTTTGCTCCGGATTGTGAGGCACCGTCGTATCGTGACGAATACCATTCGCCATGAGGAAGTACTCGAATTGCTTCTTCCCAGTCTGGGTTTCGGAGTAGGCCTTGAACTCATTGAACGCCTTGAACACATCCTTCTTGGCATTCAAAAAATAGACGAAGGTCATTCTGCTCGCATCATCAATAAAGGTGGTGAAATACTTGTTCCCGCCAAGGGAAGGCTTTTCGATTGCTCCACACACATCTGAATGTACGACCTCGAGAAGATCGCTTGCCCTTGTGCCACCGGATTTGAACGGTAATCTCTGATGCTTTGCCTCGATGCAAGGGACACAGGGTGACATCGTCCCACTTGAGATGTCCATACCGACCACCATACCAGGTAATCGCTTCACGCTGTCAACGCTAAGATGTCCCAGTCGCCGATGCCGATGCTGTTCGGGCATTTTGGACTAAACTATAATTAAACCTCTCGATACTGAGGCAAATTGTCGCCAAGGCACGGTCCGACAAATCCTCGCTGATCTGTACATCGTCCGGGGAATTCACAGCTCACCAGGTTTCTTCCTTGATCATTACCATCCGCATTCCGAACGCCTTCACTACGGCCTTTCAGCTTCTCCAGCGATTGATGAGACGCTCTGTTGAACGGAACTCGCGGATCGAACAATTCCCTTTGGCCGCCAAAATCGTGGTAGTCCGTCCTAAACCGGACATCCATCTTGAGCTGCTGGTGGTGGCAGGAAACCTTCTCCAGATCTTCTCACGGACATGCTTCAGAAAAATATCTGACATACTTCTTGAGGAAGAAATTTTTTCACTTTTCGGCTTGTTGTTTGGTTGCTAGTCCAGTCACACCATTCGCAAAGAGCTATCCTGGGCCCATAACCTGATAGAATGAAAAAGCATCTGACCAGGTGAAGTAACTAACAAAGAATGATTTATTGAGGGGATACAAATCCAATGCTTACTATATTAACAGAAACTTGGGGGATGATCTCGAACTTTTAAGCACCAGCCATGCAGCCTCCAGTAGACAAAGTCAACGCTGGTCACATTCTTGCAATTGTACACGGGAATTAATCCACACATAGGGTAGGGAACGGCTTAATCAGGGGTGACTGTTTTAATCAGTTGTTAGGAAATAGGTCTAAAATTCCTACATTTTCCAAATTATTTCACTTCTAATAATATTAACATAAGCTCTATCTACCGGACTAATGATTCGATGTATCAATCATGATTGATTACCGATTTTTTTCTGTCATTTTTAGGATTTACAATACACTCTCTAGATAACCATCGATTTTCTACCTGCTGAAGAAGTTCGCTCAAATTTAGCCCTTGTGTATTTTGTTTTTTTTCGCGTGTATCGGAGGGAATGTCTTCATCAGCTGCTTCTCACATCTTGCATTGTTGCCAGAATGTGATGTTGAACATTGAGTTAAAATATACTTCATATATAGATGATCCAAAATTACTATTTATTTCATGTTTCTTCCAGCCAATTGAGGTGGATCTATCCTTGTGATTACAGTTGGGCACCGATCTTTTCGGTTTATTGGGACCGTAAAAATCGAAACCGTAAAGATCGATACCCGCAGCTTATAGGATTTTCACTAATTGGGGGAAATGAGGTGTATCTCAGTTGTTTCATGTGATAAACATCTACAGTCTACAACAAAATTGTTGTGGATTTCACCGCTAGAGGCACTTTACTTTCGACTTACTAAATATGAGTGCTGTGACGCGTTGAGATAAGGGGTAATTTATTTCGTCCAAGGATAAAGGGCGATACGGTCAAAATTTTGTCAATATCAACTTGACGTATTTCTTTCAATTTTGCATTTAAAAAACCTGAACACCCCTCATTTTGAAGGTGTGTGTGTGTAGAATGTTGCTCCTATTTTGATTTTGGAATTCACTCTTCAGTTGTCAAAATGCCGTCCAAGCAAGAAGAGCAGCGTATCAAAATTTTGCTCGCGCATCGCGAAAATCCGAGCTACTCGCACGCAAAGTTGGCAAAATCGCTAAAAGTTGCCAAATCAACCGTTACAAATGTAATTAAAGTGTTTGGGGAACGTTTGTCGACAGCCAGGAAGTCTGGATCGGGGGGAAATCGAAAACCGGAAGCCGCTGAGACGACAAAGAGAGTTGCCGGTAGTTTCAAGCGAAACCCTAACCTATCTCTCCGAGATGCCGCAAATAAGCTGGGTGTATCGTCTACAACCGTGCATCGAGCCAAAAAACGAGCCGGACTATCGACTTACAAGAAGGTAGTGACTCCAAATCGCGATGATAAACAAAATACGACGGCCAAAGCGCGATCCCGGAGGCTGTACACGACGATGCTGACGAAGTTTGACTGCGTGGTAATGGACGACGAAACCTACGTCAAAGCCGACTACAAGCAGCTTCCGGGACAGGAGTTTTATACGGCAAAAGGAAGGGGAAAGGTAGCAGATATTTTCAAGCACACATAAACTGTCAAAGTTCGCAAAGACATATCTGGTTTGGCAAGCCATCTGTACCTGTGGCTTGAAAAGCAGCATTTTCTTAGCTTCCGGGACTGTCAACCAAGAAATTTACGTGAAAGAGTGTTTGAATAAACGTCTGCTGCCTTTCCTGAAGAAACACGGTTGTTCCGTACTGTTTTGGCCGGATTTGGCATCTTGCCATTACGGTAAAAAGGCCATGGAGTGGTACGCCGCCAACAACGTGCAGGTGGTTCCCAAGGACAAGAACCCTCCCAACACGCCAGAGCTCCGCCCAATTGAGAAATACTGGGCTATTGTCAAGCGGAACCTAAAGAAGACCAAAAAAACTGCTAAGGACGAGCAGCTTTCTGCGGCGAAGAAGGTGGACAAGGTGGCTGTACAAAATCTGATGGCAGGGGTCAAGCGTAAGGCCCGGCAATTCGGATTTGGAAAAGCGGAAGCCTAACTGAATATTTTTCCTGAATTTTGTACTAATTGAACTTGAAAAAGAAATTTAATTTGATTTTTTAAATAAACGATTTTACCGATTTACACGCGTTTTCCCTTGACCAAATTTTGACCGTATCACCCTTTATCTCGAGAGCCTCACTAGGCTTCAGTAAACTTGTCCTAGTGGCCAAATCCTTCCTAGAGGTGGTCACAAAAGTTCGGAACTCGGCCACTACATGGCGCTGGTGTGCATATAAGCTTCGAGTTTGTGATTGTGATATGGTAGTCCCGTGTGTTCGAAACTCACTAATTGTGTGGCGCTAGTGTACATGCAAGCTTCAAGCTCGTTTACGCTGTATTGGCAGAAAATAATGGGATATTTAATGTAAATTTAAGCCAGATAACGCCTGAATCAAGCCTGTTGTATGAAAGATTGCAAACATTGTTGTATGGCGCACCAAGGACTACAACCAATTGCGTTGATACGCCTCCTTTGGCTTGGAATTAAACGATGGGAAATTTTACGCGCTTGTTAAAATTAATTATTTTTTTCTGTGTATCCGTATAGCAAAGGAATAAGAAGAGGCAGGAAAGTAGCAAGCACCAGTGGCAAAGCAGGAGTGGTAAAGCCAGTGTTATAGCAAAGGGCAGTTACGCCGAAATTTTGTATGGAGCGTAGACTTTGGTCAAACCCACCCTCCCTCTAGAAAAATCTACATGGTTTATGAATAGCCCCTATGTAGTATGCGAGAGAGGGAGCAAGGGCAGGAGGAATCAAGACAGAAAGAGATATCAATGTTCCAATGAAATCAAATTTGTTTATTGCATGTCGAGTTACCTCATCACTTTTGAGAAATGATGAAGTATTCGGTGTTGTTACAGTTGTCATTGTTTGTTTTGTTGGCAATGAATCGAATTTTATTGAAAGTTTCCGCTATTTAAAACCTCTGTGAGTGACAGCACTCTTCAAAGGTGCGCCCCTTTATCGGTCGAAATCAGATTCATTGCAAAGAAAACAAACTATGGCTCCGATACTGACCATGCATTAGAACCCTAGTCATAACCAATTCAAACTATAGAACATCAAATAGACAATGAGAATTCACATAAATGAAGACTAACTATGTTTTTACTTATTCTAAGCTCATCCTCGCACAATCGGGGCACAAAACGAGTATTGTCACTTTTCATAAGACATAAAATGTAATAAGGACTAAGATATGTTCCTTTGACTACAAAAAACCAATATGTTCCCAAGTTTGAATTAATTCGGACTAGGGTTCGGTGGTAGATCTGATACCCCGTAATGCACCTCGAAAAGACGATCTACCAGCGTTACGGGTCATTAAAAAGGTTAGGCTGTCTCTTGGGAAGCTGGAAATGCACTTTATTCGGATTGGTGGATTGAGCAATGGGAAAATTTAAAAAAAAAATTTGATTGTTTATTTGCAAGTTGTTGCTTTATTCGCTTTTTCCATTTAATATCAACTTCTTCGTGTTTCATTCGTTTTGACTCTCGTTCTTCCACTCCTCTAGTAGGGTTTTGCAATCCATCAACATGTTCTAAATTTCTTCACTAAGTACCACGTTAACGACCAAAGTGCAAAAAATTTCAATCTCTGAGAGCTGCTTAATTTTTTCGTATATCTCAACTGCAGAAGATGGACAAAAATGTCCTCCAGAGAAGTTGCAGCTTGGCTGAAAATTCATCTACTGATGCCAACTCTTCTTCCAACATATTGATATAAAAAATCCCAGGTGGTACGAAGAAACAATAGATTGAAGTTGTTTCCCTGTTCTCGACGTAAAAAACTGATGGACCTGTCAAATTTTCGCAGTACATAGGCAACTAGTATATATTGAATACTAACCGGTGGACCAATCCCATTGCTCTTGCTCTTGATGCACCAAATATGCCACGTCGAATTGAGCCTCCCACGAGCTCAGATGGATGGTGATGAAAACGAGGCGGTGTCTTCGAACGGAAAGTGTTGAGTACGATCTACGATGTAGTGCAAATGGAAGACGGACTACGAATTGCATCAGGTGCTGGGAGAACTTTCCGTCGTTCACACCACTAAAATTGGCCGACTACGGTGGGCTGGGCATGTTGTAAGAATGTCGGACGTTAGGCGTGTTAAAATAATTCTCGAAATCGAATCAACAGACACAAGAAGAAGAGGCACGCAACGAGCAAGGTGGATCGATCAAGTAAACAGCGACCTGTGATCTCTTCGCAGACATCGAGATTGGCGGAATGCAGCCATGGGCCGATGAGAATAGAAACTTCTGTGTACAGCTGAGGCCACCCCGGCCTTCGTATGATTTACCGACGTGAAACAACGCATAAACAAGCTGATATTCACACTGAGTGAATTCTAAAGTAAGGCGATGAAATTCCCAATTAAACTGGAATCCAATGACACAGATTGTTGGTCCAACCTCGCACAACAATTCTGCTAAGGGCTGTAGATGTTTATCACTTGAAACAACTTAGATACACCTCATTTCCCCCAATTAGTCCCCCAAACAATGGCTTTTTCAGCGAATTACTTATCATTGAAAACTCGCCTTATCAAACCACAACGGTCATTTCGAAAAGGAACAGTTCACCTATCCACTAGAACCAGTCCTAGTTTACATTGCTACAAAAAAATTATATATGAAAATTCCATGAATTTTTTTGCGCTACAACTTTGCCCAACACTATACGTCTATTTCTGCAAATAAAAAAGTTAGCTTTTGTATTTTCGTGAAAATGGGGACCACCCTAATTTTAATCAACATAAAAAAATGGGCCTTAGTGATACAAACCATGTTGTAGAACATCACTTTGCTGTTTCAAGTTTCAAGTTTAGACGATGGGAGCATGTTTCCTCGTAAATTCGTGATCTGGACCATAGTGCATTGGTAGGCTTTATGCCTCGAGAAATTTATGGAAAAAGACATTGTTTACGTTCGTCAGTTAAGCCCTTATGAAAAATATTTGTCGATTTGTTTGTTGTTAAACATTTCCATGAGAATAAATGTAATAAGAAATCACTAGTAATTCATGATTAGGGCCTAACAGACAATTGTAAACAATGACTTTAAATGTTGATATTCCAGGAATAAAAGGAGACCTACCATATCCAACTAATCCACATGGTAGAGCTAACATTCCTTTACCAAATGCTGCTTGCAATTTACAAGAGTGTATTGAAATTCGTGAGAAATCAACTTGTAAACTCAATATTTACAATTGGCTTTTAGGTCCTAATCATGAATTACACAATAAATACAAAACGCCTATCTAAAGGTCAATGACAAACTAAAAGTTTGCTCGTGTATGTCTTTCTCATAGCCTGCTTGAAGTCGAGCACTCGACATTGAAGAAGTCTGTAAGTAGCAGACGAAATAGGCCTATCTGTCAAAAGATAAGCTCATAGTAGAATTAAAAGGAATTTGCTCGAGTTTACTAGCGAAAATTTGAAAAAGTGTTTCAAGGTTTTATTTTTTATCTTTTGAAAAGTGATCAAATGAAGTGTTAATTTTAAATTCTCCTAGTTTCCCAATCACAATCGTTCTACTAATGCACTCAAAAAAGTTTTTTTTAAAAATAGTGTTTAAAAAAAGTGAAAGTATTTTATAAGGAACAGTAGAATTTTCCATATCCCAGTACATTGACTAGTGCTAATAAAAACAAAAATAAATGTGTTAATTGAATCTAAAGTTCAGTAAAGCCGTGAAATTTTCTTTTTGCCTTAACTTTTTTATATAAATCATTTATACTAAAAATGTCCACTGTTCCTCTAACAACTATATAACGGGGATTCCCTAGGGGGGTAGCCTAAGGCAGTCGAAGGATTTGTTGACTGGACAAGGGTTCGTGGAGTCGCCAGTCCCTTGTCATGCGAAGACACGCGGCCTTCTGGCCGTAGTCTTCCGAAGGTCCTCACTGAGATCGGCTGACCCTGCTACAAGAAGCCATCACGTAGGCTATTCTCTCAGAACAACCTGCTGAGAATAGTCCTGCAGCCATAGGTAATCCTTGCACTGATGGTGGGTTCTTATCACACATCACATCACATCATCACATCTTATTTTTATTGCATCGTTTCACGTCATGAGCGTGACAAATCCCAGGCCTATTCAGATTCCCTGAATTTGCGGATTATTTTTTTTAAATATATAGTTTAATCCATTATCAACTGTCGTTTACATTTATAAATGATCATTGCCACGCTTTTCAAGAATATATTCCGGAAATCCACACACCATCGAAAGCATAAGCATCTATGTTGCCGTTCAGTTCGACAAATCGAAAGCACTTCCTGTCAAATAAGCACACATGATGCAAAATCATTGTTCCCTGTCAACCGGTAAACCGTTCTTTCTTCGCAGCTTCATCGAATTGAACCATCCGGTTCATCCAACATCCGCCAAATGAAGCTCTGCTGTTTTGTTTGCACCATCTTTGTATCGTTTTTGCAACAAATTTATCATCCTAATGTAGATATTTGCATAAATCCGACATCCAACAAGCAGTTTACGGAGGACCTAAGTAAATTCGTCCCTGTGCAAATCCTGGCGGGTAAAAAGGAAGAAAGCAAGCCAAACAAGTTCGAGAAGGAGGGTGAAAAAGAAACTTCCGCACGTGGTGAACAACCGGGACGATCTGCGAACCAACAGCGATCATTCAATTTTTCTAATCTTTTAATTTACTAAATGCATACGAGTAGAGATTTGCCAGGGGCCTAGGAACTCCTTTATATTTTTTCGGTCTTTTATCCATGTAACTCACCGTTTTTCTCGCTGGTTCCCAAAAACCCACATCGCACATGTGTGGTGTCATAAAATTATTACTTTCCATAAATCTTACTTACCCCTGCAAAGTTCCACCGTTCCCAGCGCGGATTGAAATTGCCTTCTTTCCTCCCTGAGCTCTACAGATTCGGGCTCAACCTTGCTTCGTTCGGCGTCGCTCCTATCATCATAATCCATTTCCGTGAGATTGAGCTGCTCACTTAAGGTTAACTTCAACTCTATTAGCCCCGCATGCCACTTTGGCATATTAGTAATAATCCCAAGTATACACATTTATCGTTTTTCATGAGACGACAACGACGACAATGATGTTGCTGCTCCTGCTGAAGATGAAGGTGATGGTGGCGGGGTGAGCGGCGGTTGTACTGCATGATGCGCTGGGATTTTCGGTCCGGGTAACATTCTTTTATTGTCCTGTACTAGTTGTTTGGCGAGGGGTAAGCAGATGGGTGCGCTAAAAAATCGCGCGTCATCTCTATATGGAGACTAACTTAGGAATTATCATTCGAGATTTCAAAACTTTGGTAGTTCTCCCGAAGCACCATTCAACGACCCCTCGTCCAAGCACCGGTTGAATGACATTCAGTTCAATCTTCTCCACCCTCTCCGAAATATGTATACGTCAAACTTTGCTCACTTCCAGCCACGGATAAACCTATGTGCCATGAAAGAGTCACAAGATTTTAATACCTCACTGCTTTCCCTTCCATCATCATTGGCCGCCGCACGCTGCCCGGGTCGTGCCAAAATCCGGTGGAAATTGATTTGATTGCCGAAATCACTATCCAAGCGCGCTCTATGGTTCTGGTTTTGATGTTGAGCTGTCATATGTGGATATTGTCGTCGATATGCCATCCCACTTTTCATGGCGCGCTGACAGTGGCACACGAATCTATTGCTTGCCATCCACGCTTCGGTTCGAACCCTTGCGGTTCCGTATTTCGGCTTCTTCTTTCCGCTGTCATAACGCAGGACCATGATTATGATGATGATGACGACGACGACAACAACATGACGATGTAAATTTATTGAATTCACTTAGCGAAAATGAATTGTTTTGCACCCTTCTCGGTTAGGCTTGAACGTGTCTTTTGTTGGCGGAAGTTGGATGCATTTATCATAATTACAATACCTAAACATCGGTAGCAAACCATGATTTTAAGCAGTTCTTGCCAAAACATGGCTTGGAATGGAACAAAACAAAATCCGTACAACAACGACACTTTTACATTTGACTGAACATGAAAAGTTTTATGTATGAAATAAAAATGAACACCTGAATGAAATTTTGTGTTCCACTCGTTTTATTGTTTTTCGACACCTTTTTAATAGAGACTTATCGGATTTTGTTAACAAAGAGGTAAACTCCAAAGAAAACTTCTTTATAGCTTCTCTTCCACCTGAGCACTACTTCATTTTCTCCGACAGTCTAAACTCTCTGGAGGCTGTTCGGTCAATCAAGTTGGTCAAGCACTTAACGTTGTTCTTGTATGGAATAGGTAGAAGTTTGAGTGCTTTGTCTAAACGCTCTTACACTATCGCCATGGCTGGGTCCCATCACATTGCTCGATTCCAGGCAATGAGAAGGCGAACTCACTGGTTAAGGTGGGTGCTATGGAAGGCGATGTTAACAAGCGTAAAATCGCGTTCAATGATTTTTTCTCATTGGCTCGTCAAGAGACCTTGATGAGCTGGCAACGTAAATGGAGAGATGTTGAACTGGGTAGATGGTTGCATTTAATTCTTCCTCAAGTATCGAAGAAAACATGGCATAACATAAGTGTCAAAAAAATGTCGACATTGAAGTAGGCAAATTTCATTCAATTATTCAATGTCTTATTTGTACCGTCGGCCCACTACTCGAAGCGATCGTTGGAGTAGATGGAGCGGCTGAATATCGATGTGGTACCCAAGTCGACGAACCCACCCAACGTCCCCCAGCTGCGACCCATCGAGAATTTCTGGGCCAAGCTGAAACATAAGATCTTCTAGAAAAATTTGGTCGCGAAAATTGAGGAGGAATTGATAAATAAAACGAAGAAAGAACTCAAAAACATGCCTACACGAATGGTTTCGTCCGCCATGGCGAATGTTCCTGCTAACCGCCGGAAGGCCGCTCGCAAGGGCGTTGAATTTTTTTGCAAGTAAGCCTAAATAATGACCTTCCATCGGATATTTATTAAATAATTATCAGTCTTCATGTATAATAAGGCTTGTTCGCGAGAGAATCTGAACAAATTAAATCTATATAATAAAAATGAGTTGGGGTTTCCTATGTCACGATTTAACTCGCGAGCGGAAGGACCGATCGGCGTGGAATTTTGTATGCAGGGATTTTTGGGGCCGGAGAATAATCTTATGATGGTTTGAGACCCCTCTTCACTGGAAAGGGGGCTCCCACCAAAAGTTGAAATTGCAGCGTAATGCAAAATTGCAATTTTGCAGTTTTTGCAATCATATCTTGAGAAATCCGCATGATTCTGAAAAGGCAAATTTGCCCATCATGTTCCACAAAGCTTTTATGGTACAAACAAAGCCATGCAAGTGTGTGCAGTGGTTATCGCTGTGTGCCTAGTGCCTGACAATCACAGCAACCGTTGGGTTTGTGTTCAACTGTCAACAACTTCTCAATATGGGTGAGACAATGGCACAGAACGCCGCTACACCATATTCCACTGTTGCTTTTCCGCTGTCAAGTGTTCTATTTTTATCTGCACTCGTCATCACACTCCTATCGCCCTCTCATCAAGTCACCATGCGGTTTATGAAATAAACGAAGCCATGAAGTGTGTGTGACCGAAATTTGCTTCATTGTTGTAACGTTGAGTGCCTCAAAAGCCGAAGAAACTGTAGGACTTTTATTCCATTCACCTCAACTTGTTGTGGTGACTGGATGGTTACAATGAAGAGCCGTCATGCTGACGGTCGCGGTTCGACTCACGGTAGCGGATGGTAATCTTTTTTTTTTGTGCGCCATTGAATTTACTACTACTAATCAACTGTACAACATCACGCAGACATTGAATTTTTCTAATCGAATTGATGTGTTGCTTTTTTGCCCATGACCAATGTTGCTTTCTTTCTCCAACTTGCGATCCATTACGAGAAAGGAAACCAAATCATGCGAAATTGCATTACAATCTTGCTTTTTTATTTTGGGTGACACATGAAACACAATTTTCTACACAACTCGAGAACTAATCAAGCAAAAGAAACCAAATTTAGCATGTGTGAGTTTTTGAAGGCAAAAAAGGTTTTTATGGTAGCTTGAAAACCTTCCCCGTCATAAAAGGGGGGGCTCCCATACAAATAAAACACAATATTCTGCATAACTCGAGAACTAATCTAGCAAACGGAACAAAATTTAGCATGTGGTGGTTTTTTAAGACAAAAAATGTTTCTATGTTGGTTTGAGACCCCTTCCCATCCTAAAGGGGGGGGGGGGGGGGAGGGCTCCGATACAAATGAAATACACTATTCTGCATGACTCGAGAACTAATCAAGCAAATGGAACCAAATTTAGTATGTGGTGGTTTTTGAAGACAAAAAATTGTTCTATGTTGATTTCAGACCCCTCCCCTTTCTGAAAGGGGGGGAACCTATTCAAATGAAACGCAAATCCTTGCATAACTCGAGAACTAATAAGAGAAATGGAACCAAATTTCGCATGTGGAAGTTTTTGAAGGAGGGAAATGTGTCTATGGTGATTTGAGACTCTTCCGTCATATGAGGAGGAAGAGGGGAGGGGGTGCTCTCAAACAAATGGAACCTTAATTTCTGCAAAAATCGAGAAATAATCAAGCAAATGAAACCAAATTTGGAATGGACGAGTATTTTAAGGCATGAAATGTTTTTATGGTGGTTCAAAGCCTCTCCTCCCTCTAAAAAGGGGGGCTCTCATACAAATGAAACTAATTTCAACCAAAAATGAGAACTATACCTACTGCTTTGCAAATTTGTATTCAGTGGTTTTTGGGTCCGGGAAAGCATCTAATGATAGTTCGAGAGCCCTCCCACTTCTAGAAAGGGTGGGATCCCATGCAAATGAAAAACAAATTCCTGCATAACTCAAGAACTAATCAAGCAAATGGAAACAAAATTGGTATGGGTGAGTTTTTGAAGGCAAGAAATGTTTTTATGGTAATTTGAGACCTCTCCTCACTCTGAAAATGGGGGCTACCATTCATACGAAACACAAATTTAAACCAAACATGAGAACTATCCCTACCGCTATGCAAATTTGTATGCAGGGGTTTTTGGGTCCGGGAAAGGATCTTATTATAGTTCAACACCCCTCCCGCCTTTAGAAAAGGGGGCTCCCATGCAAATGAAAAACTATTTTCTGCATAACTCAAGAGCTAATCAAGCAAATGGAACCAAATATGGCATGTGGAGGTTTTGTAGGCAAGAAATGTTTCTACGGTGGTTTGAGACCCCCCTCCTCTTTGAAAGAAGAAGCTCTCATACAAATGAACCACGAATTTGAGCCGAACCTGAGAATTATCCCAACAGGTATGACTATTTTTATACAGGGATTTTTGGAGTCGAGAAAGGTTCTTATGATGGTTCGAGATCCCTCCCGCATTTGGAAGGGGTGCTCCCACACCAATGAAACACGAATTCCTGCATAACTCGAAAACTAATCAAACAAGTGGAACCAAATTTTGGGATGTGGGCGTTTTAGGAACCAAGAAATGTTTGTATGGAGGTTTGAGATTCCTCCCCTCTCTGGAAGGGGTGGGCTCTTATGAAAATTAGACACAAATGTCAACCAAACATGAGAATCATACCTACTATTATGAAAACTTATATGTAGGGGTTGTTGAGGCCAGAGAAGGTTCTTATGATGGTTCGAAGCTCCTTCCCTGCCTGGAAGGGGAGGACTTCCATGCAAATGAAACACAAATTTCTGCAAAGCTCGAGTTCTTGGAATTGGAGTTCTTCAAATGGAACCAACTTTGGCATGTGGGGGTTCTTGGGCAGGATTTTTTTCTTAGGTGGTTTAAGACGCCGTCCCTCTGGAGAGGGTGAAGGAGGGCTCTGAAAACAATGAAATAGACATTTGAACCAAACATGAGTATTATCCATGCAACTAAAAAACAAAATGTGTATTTCTCGGGTAAGAAGTATATTCTGATAGAAGTTCGAACCCCTTTTTAGTCAAGAATTGCAAGAGAAATTTACGTACAAACTGATAGGATACGGCTTTGTTTGTCTTTGAAATGCTCCTACGCAGAAAGCAAAACCGGTAGAAACTACCGGTCCAAGGGTTAAATTAATAAAACAAACCTTTTTTTTGCATAAATAACATACACAAACAAACAAAAATATTTTAACCAGATTCATTCAGAACAAAAACCATAAACGCTCCAATTCTATTAATTTTTCATTCATTTAGTTGCATGCGTTGCAAGGCTCGCACCGGGTTCAGCTAGTTTGGAATAAAACTTAGTTGCTGTTAGTTCAATCCAAGATGCATTTCTTATTCATTTCAATGTGCATTATTAGTCATCTTAAAAAATTAATGACAGTTACTCAATTAGGCTGCATTTAAAACTACGAACTTTTGAGTTTACTCCAGCCTTTAGGGTCTGTGCAGACTTCTCTGCAACCGGTTTAGCTGCTTTGTCCAAGATTTTCGAAATTTTTCGATAATGTTTATAATGAGAGAGTTCTCTCTTCACGAGAGCCCAATACCGCTCGATAGATCGCAACTCTTCCGGTACAAAATGGACTCCATTCGCTTTGTACCATTCCAAAACATCTTTGGCGCAGTGACAAGATGCTAACTCAGGCCAGAATAGCGAAGATGGCTGCGTAGGAATGGTAAAAATCGCTTCTTTAGGCATTCTTCACGGTATATTCTTTACCGTTCCGGTCCTTCTTTACTGTTCCGGTAGTGATGAAACATTGGCTTGCTCGACCACAGCTGCATATTGGCTGCCAAACAAAATATTGTTTGAGAAACTTGGCCTTTCTAATCGTCCTGATATGCTCCTCTACGCCATTGCATGGCATGGCAGTATAATACGACATTCCAGGAAACTGCATAAAGTCTTCCAGAACATAAGCTTCATCGTCCATTAGCACGCAGAAAAACATTGTCAAATATTCGCGGTACAACTTGCGAGCCCGGGTTTTGGCCGTCACATTCTGTTTATCCTTACGGTTAGATACAATTTTCACCTTGAACGACTTCTTGCCGGTGCTTGGAAGTATGCATGGAAGTTGGGGACATTTGAATTTTTCTAGCCACAGTACGAACTGAAAGGTCTGGTCTCTTCAGCAATATTTGCTTCACCTTCGTGTCCTTCAGGTGGTCTCTGAGATCCATTCTTGTTCCGCTTCCAGCCTTCCTGGCTGTTGTCAAACGGGTATCGAAAGATTTAAGAACGTTATGGACAGTGCTTGCAGGAAAACCAAGTTTTTTGCAAGTTTTCTTACTGACAGATCTGGATTTTCATTGCGACCGCACACAATTGCTTTTCGCACTTGCTCTTCTTTCGACGCCATCTTCGATCTAAAAGCTTGTAGTATCACCTAAAATTGATTTTAAACAATGAACAGACATACGTTCATCAGTCTGCAAAATATTTCACGCGTTGATGAAGTATTTCCAGAGATACCCGTGCAGGACCGAATAACTTGATAACTGGCCTAGGTATTTAAGAGATCAGAGTCAGAGGTAAAATACCAGAGGATAATACCATAAAATTGTTCCCACAATGTTATGCGAATACCAAATTGAGGTAAGAGAATACCAAAATAGTACCTCTAAGGTATCCAAAATACCAAGTTTTGTTATTCGAGAGATATTTTACTTGCAAATCTTAGGTATTTTGCTTAGGTATTTTACCTCTTAATCTGAGCTCCTAAACACCAAAGTCAGTTATCAAGATCAAAATTAGGTATTCATAGGTTGTTGTCTCCTGCTCGGGTGTTTTATCTCCCAATCGGAGCTCTTCAATACCAAGGCCAGTTATTAAGATTGAAATTAGGTATTCATATGTTGTTGTCGCCTGCTCGGGTGTACGTATTTAAGGATGTCCGGATTTTGTCACGAACAACCCTTTGTATCTCAACCCTTATACGGGCTATCCGATCATGTCTTACTGTTTATTAGCCATCGATTGCGCCTTGCAGAATTGTTAGTTCTATCCGTCAACCATGTTTCGCGTACACAAATAACTTTGACATTACTCACCTTAGCAATTTTTCGTAATTCTCAAAATTGACAAAACATACGAGCACATGCACTTTGATTATTCAGACAATATTTGGATAGTTTATCTTTAGAAACGCGGTTTTCATCACTGTTCCAGGGATACACCAGTTCGTTGAAGTGTAAGACATGGGTTCCTTAGTCATTAGACAAATAATAACACAAAGCAACTAAAATAGGATAATATAAAGCATTTCATGAAACACAATATGCATTACAATATATATATTTTTATTGAGCTCATTTCAACGAAATTATTGCAAAAACAGTTATAACAAAAAAAATGGGTGATAACATTGATCAACCAGAATACAGCAGCATATGCCCCAAGTTTCAGAATATTTCAACGCCAATGAGCGTCCACGATACAGCAGACCATCAACAGCAACAATAGCTGTATATAAAATCTAAAAGTTTCGTCGCACTTTAAACATGATGGGCTTCGCTATGATACTCTTCTTCACTGCCTACCGCTACTGCTAGCCTGGTCGATGGTTTCGACTTTCTTAACATGTCTCAAGCTTATCAAAATCGCAACTATCTTTAGGCTTGACCAGGTGCACTTTCCTTCTGAGAATGTTATCAACGTATCAACAGCTGGTGTCTCTGTGCGGACCGTTGATCCTAACTAACCTTTATTGGATAATTCCGTGCCTATTCCTCGCATGCAAGCTACTGTTCCTACACGATGTGAAGTAACTTTTGAACTATTTTGATTCACTTACTGAATACTTGTCCAATATGGACTGGACAGAACTGTTCAAAATACAGGATGTTGACGATATGGCAGAGCGCTTCTGTGACATCTTGTGCAGATGGCTCAATGAAAACCTCTCTAGAATTCGGTCACCATGGAGCAATCCAGAACTGTGTAGGTTGAACGTGAGCGAAATGCTAAACAGTGTTCACTTCGGAAGCAACATTCCTTCACTAATCAACAGGCTTTCAAACTTGCAATTGACGCATACTGTCTAGTGAATGATAGTCTGTATAAATGACATGTTATGCGTGTACAATTTGGCTTGCGTATAGATCCAACAAGTATCTGGAGTTTTGTGAGTTCTTAGAGGAAATGCTCTTCCATCCCGTCAAATGTATTTCTAGACGAGTCAGAATCATCTTCAGCTGAAGAATCATGCGAACGTCAGTGTTCTCCGCTGGGCTCACATCTCAGCAAGAAGCAGAAAAGGCGGCTTGCAATTTACCTGCTGATGTATTAGACCTGGACACCTTTTCCATCACTTAGAACTTGACCATTGCTGCTTCTAGGAAACTGAAAAGCTAGTATTCACCCGGGCTTGATGGTGTACCGGCTATTATCTTTTGTCACTGTGCTGGTTCCTTAGCGACTCCTCTTGGCCAGCAGCAGGATTTCCCCGCTGTGTGGACACAATTTTCTATGTTTCCCGTCTTCAAGAAAGGAGATAAAAGAAATGTGAAGAATTACAGATGAGTTACCAGTCTACCTGCGAGATCGAAGCGATTTGAAATAATCGTTAGTAATGTCATTCTTGGTTGTATCAAACAATGCATTTCAAACAATCAACATGGATTTATGCCAGGCCGCTCAGTAACAACGAACCCTCTGGGCTAAACATCAAATGGATGCCATATATAAAGGGTGGCCACGATGAAATTGCCACACACAAAATTGATTCGCAAAATTCGAGTTTTCATCCGATTGTCATCAAATTTTCAGGGATTGAGAAATAACTATTAAACTTCATTTTACCATTTTACTCGTATTTTATTTACTGTCCATACGCAAATGCCCGCACCTTGGCCTTAGCCCCGGCCATAAGATTCTGCACATCCTGTGAATCAACCGTTTTTTGCATGTAAACCCATACTTTCTTCAGTTCCTCGACTGTCTTCACTACCTTAGGTCGTTTAAGAAGGTGCTGCTTCATAATCGCCCAGTACTTCTCGATGGGGCGGAGCTCCGGAGTGTTGGGAGGGTTGAACATTTTCGGCACGAAGTTGACCTTATTGTCCGCATACCACTTCAGCACGTCCTTGGAGTAGTGACATGAGGCCAAATCCGGCCAGAAGATTGTTGGGACGTTGTGGGCCTTCAGGAGAGGAAGCAGCCGCTTCTGGAGGCACTCTTTTATGTACACCTGTCCGTTCATCGTGTCCTGGGTCACGGAAGGTGCACTCCGCTTCCCGCACGTGCAGATGGCTTGCCAAATCAGGAATTTCTTCGCAAATTTGGACATCTTCTGAGTACGGACATGCTCCGGAACGCTGAACTTATCCTTGGCCGTGAAAAACAGGTTGCCGGGGATCTGTTTGAAGTCGGCCTTCACATATGTTTCGTCGACCATGATGCAGCATTCAAATTTCGTCAGCATGTTGAGGTACAACTTCCTGGCACGGGTTTTGGCGGACTTGTTCTGCTTCTCGTCGCGATTAGGGGCCTTTTGTACCTTGAACGTTCGATGCCCAGCCTTAGTTTTGGCCTTCTGGACAAAACTTCGGCTTAGGTGCAGCTTCTTAGCCACATCCCGAACGGAGGCGTTCGGATTTCGGTTGAAGGCCCCAACTACGCGGTTGTGATTTTTGGTGTTGTACGGAATACTTTTTCCTTCACTTCTGGGCTTCCGATCGGTGGTCAACCGTTCCTCGAACCGCTTAATCACTCGCGACACCGTGGAATTCGCGATTCCCAACGTTTTAGCGATGGTACGATGCGAGAGATCCTTGTTCTCGTGATGAATGCGCAAGATTTTATCACGCACGAGCTGTTCTTTCGACTCCATTTCCGCGAGTTTTGATCACAGGACTTTAAAACTTGCAGGATGTAAATAATGCACTATGAACTAAATCCACCCAAATTTTCATTAAATTCTACTTAACGGTTAAAAAGTTAGAGCAATTTCATAGTGTGGCAATTTCATCGTGGACACCCTTTAAGGACTTGATAGCCGTTTTAACGTCAATGTTTCAAGAATACTTCTGTGCAAACTATCCTGTCTCGACGCATCTATCAGAACAACTTGTGGCGTGGCTGGTAAGATACTTAACGGGTCTTGTTCTGAGTATAAAGCTTGATTCAGTACGCTTAATAATAATTCAGGCGTACCACCAGGCAGTAACCTGGGGATCTTGCTATTTGTGCTGTTGTTCAACGATGCTGCTTTGGTGCTAGGATCGAACTACGTACTCATATAAGAGACGATTTGAAAATCTATCTGGTGGTTAGGTCTATTGAGGACTGCTATCGGCTTCAGGAGCTTCTAAATAAGTTTTCCTCCTGGTGTAAGATGAATAAACTCGTGATAAGCATTACTAAATGTGTTGCTATCACGTTCCACCGATCAATGCGTCTCATCACTTTTCACTACCACGTTGATGGGAATATCCTCGAGCGCGTTGATCAGGTCAGTGAATTGGGTGTGACACTGGACGTAAAACTTACATTTATTCAGCATATCAGCACCATCATGAAGAAAGCTTCATGGAAATTGGGATTCATCATTAAAATCTCCGTGATTTCACAGATCCTTACTGCCTCAAAGCACTCTACTGTGTTCTTGTGTTCCACCGGTTCTTGAAAATGCTGCGGTAATTTGGACTTCGTATCAATGGTCACGTGACCTCAGAATTGAACGTGTTCAACGTTGATTCATACGCATTGCATTAGAAGCATACCCTGGCGTAATCCTCAAGATCTCCCTCAGTATCCCGAATGATGCCGGTTTCTAGGACTCGACACGCTGCACCGTCGCTGAAATATTCAACAAGTTATCCTTATATCAAAGATTGTGAACGGTGAAATAGACGCACCTTTACTTCTGTCTTGCATTGACCTTCGATTGGGAAGACACCATAGACTGTCATCTCAACTGATGACCAGATTCCATCGGACTTCTTACGGTTTTCATGAGCCACTGACATTATGTGTTCGTACCTTTTCGTTGGTTGACAATCTCTTCGACTTTGGAAAATCTTCCAAATCTTTTAAAAATAAAAAAAAACAGAGGTTTTTTTTTGCACGGGGGATACGTTCCACTTTTAATATGGAACCGTGTAAAAAAAGACTAAATAGAGTTGATAAACTCACATGCTTAAAAATTTTATATTGCTCCGATTTTTTTTCTATGTGTTACCTTGCCATGTAATGGTAAAAATACAGTTTTTAAAATTTTGAGTATTTACACCATAAAATGTGATTTTTTTGAAAAACTGCCATATGATTACTTTGGGCCCAAAACGTAAAATATGATCTGAATAAGGTTGATAAGTTGTTCCGTTCTGGAGTTATCGCCGAAAACAACCCGTGTAAAAAAAAACCTGCAAAAAAAACCTTAGTGTAACTGCGCCAAGATTGCTACAATCTAGGCTACAACAGTTTTATTACATTCATATAGACTACGGTCAGATGAATGAAAAAAAAACATAGTTATGTTCCAGAAAAAAAATGTCTGCAAATGCGGTTGCTGCCGTTTATAAGTAGCAACGACTCTCGAGTCTTGATTTGGCATAATTAGGCCACTTGTCGCTAAGCAAAATCTGTCCTGGAATGGTGTCAGGCACAAGAGTTCAAATGCGTGCCAAAAATAGCCAGAGCCAATCCGCCTAACTGTTTAGAACGATGCCCGATAGAAAAATACGGGGCTCTGGTTAAGCCGAAACCATAGGCGTTGCCGTTGCCCCCCCCCCCCCTTACTTAAGAATCAATTTTTATAATTTTAGTGTTTGCTTCAATTTTTTATTATTTAAAGGGAAACACCAACGCGATCCTACGTTAAACTTGCGGTTATATCCTAGATATAACCCACCTATATTTTTTAAATATTATAACCTATTTCTGATTTGAACCTATTTATACAAATAGTGCAATTGGAACCAATCACAAAATGGGATAGTGGTTTACTTGCTCCAGGACATAGTGGTACGGCGAGCATGGCCAACCAATATTATGGATCACAATTAATTGATTCCCACCACCGGACCACCAGCCCGGCGAACCCCCACATCTCACCAGGAAGTATTTTTGTTGCTTAGTTTTTCTGTGCTGACTCGATTACTCACATCACCGAATTATAGATAACCGAACCAATATGAAACGCGCCATATAGCAAAATAGTGCGTAAAAAAGCATCGACACAACCTTTCACAGCCGATGCTCAAAGCAAACTTTTTTTTGTAAACTTTCAATTTTTTTCAACTTTACCAATCCTATAGAAGCTTGCGATTTAGGGATTTGGTAAAAATAAGAGTGTGAAGATGCATTTCGTGCCTTTTGGCAACTTTATGCTTCTATTGATGTCCAGGCTCATTGGTTTAGCATCAACCGGGGGAGACTTGATCATATACTCAATGATATCATTATCTCCAATCCTCTCAATCAATCGCTATGTTTTGTAAGGGACGAATGACCCGAAGGGTTAAAGTCCCTCTCAAAAATAAAAAAAAGAAGAAGAAGCTATGTTTTGTGATACATTGGATGGATCAATACTATTTGAGATAACTCAATACAGACGTCATCCAAATTTTGCATATTGACAGGCAATCTGTGAAGACCCACCTAGTACCTTATAGTAAGATGCTTAGATGTGGACCGGAAGATTCGATGACCTACCTCAACGATTTTTTTCTGTTTTTTTGGGAGAAAAACGGTATTTTTGCGGTGTTGCTTTATCAATATATACACTGAAAATTTATTTTCGTAAATTAGCTTTCACTCGTTTCATAAACATGGATTTTGTACATAGAACAAAATTCGTAAATTGTATGAAACTTTCTTAATGCTTTTCATCTGGTGAAATGCTATCATTACACCTCTTTGTACAGTGCAAGAAATGAATTTCATGAAGATCAACCAAATGCTGCTTCTTTTCTATCGTACTCATACATCTTATTGTGCCTTGGGTGTACTGGAGTTGTTGAGTTATTTTTATTATTATTTTCAATTACATACTGAGTCGATATAGAAGATCCATCAGTCAATCATGCAACCACCAGAGTTTCTTTTTTATTGTTAACAAAATATTCGTAGCAGTTTACATTGTTTTCGTACAATGCACAAATGTTCTTTCTGTGCAAATAAATGCTTCGTGTTTTAGACAGTTACGCGTGTGGCCTCCCTTAGCTCAGTCAGTAAAGGCGCAGCTACAAAGCAACACCATGCTGGAGGTGGCTGGGTTCGATTCCCGGTCTGGTCTAGGAATTTTTCGTTAAGGTAAATTTCGCGACTCCCTGGGCAAAATAGCGTTATGATTGTACTTGCCACACAATCATACTAATGCAAAAATTGTACCTGGCATCGAAAGCTCTCAATTAACAACTGTGGAAGTGCATCTAGAACACTAAGTTGAGAGCAAGCAATAAGCTAATTGTGAAAGCTTAAAATGCTAAAGAAGAAGAAGAAGAAGCGTGTGGCATTGAGTACGAAGGTAGCTTCATGAAAAGTACAAATCAATTTACAAATGAATACAACGAATAGATTTTGTTAGTCCTACCTTCGATTTCGTAATCAAATGTACCAAATTTCCAGTGTGGGCGGAGAGGGTCGTAGCGGAAAGGTCATTTTGTGAACACGCTGTGGAACAAACTCGGTGGCTATCCTTTACAAAAAATCAAAATGACTGTAGCGTGAATATATACCCGCTAGATTCTACGGTTCGATCTAAAAACATGTGGAAAAGCTAAGGTTTTTAAAATCCTTTTTGTTTTTTTTTAATTCCTTAACAAGCCTAGAATTGTTGAATCTTGTTGCCAAAATTTGACAGGTATTGTAAAGGACTTTGGGTAAGCGTAGAGAAGATAATCCACCCGTCGTTCAGGCGGATTTTCACAAAGTGAGGGCTCGATTCCTGCTCTAGCCGGTGGAACTTGAAAATGTCCCTACTCTACTGGTCCACCGAGCGTTGTGTTGTCCGTTGTATAACACATACAGTGTGTCCAACCGCTGGTTGAAGACGATGTTATTCTCTGTTTCTCTCTCTCTCTCTCTCTCTCTCTTCTCTCTAAAAAAATATCTTGCCCCACCCTATTTGAAATCCTGGCTACGCCTATGGCTCTTTGAAACTAAGCAGAAAGCAAATGGGATCGACGGCTTCAAGAGAACCACAGAAAGTTCGAGAATTTTACAGCAAGAACTATACAAATCGGCAGCATAATTAATCATCAATTAAAAGAGAGATTTGAGCAATACAAAAATGAAAAAAATGCCACTAAGTTATTAAGGCTCAGTGCCAACAAACAATGTGTGATCAGCATGTAAAATGTAGGAATGAGCAATAAAGATGAGAAAAGATCTGGATAATCAATTGTGACCGGTAAATCTGTCAAATAAACAGCTAAGGTATCAGTATGCAATTAAATATGGCAGTATTTCCGCCAAATGTATCAACTTGAGCACTGCAGCTATGCATATGTCTTTCAATTTTATTGGATTTTCCCATAAAAACAGTAAAATGAGCAATGGATATTTATATGGTTATTTATTTATCCATTGCTCATTTTTACTGTTCTTATGGGAAAATCAATAAAATTGAAGACATATGCGAATGATTTAGTGCTCAAATTACATAATTTGGCGGAAATACTGCCATATTTAATTGCACATATACTAATAGCTGTTGCTTTATTTGACAGATTACCGGTCACCAATTAGATTATCCGAAGATCTTTTCTCATCTTTTATTGCTCATTCCTAATTTTTAATGCTGATCACACATTATTTGTTGGTACAGGCCTTAATAATTTAGTGGCACTTTTCATTTTTGGTGCTTTTCTGAATTACTAAGTGCAGGTAAATATTTTAGTCATACAAATCTCAATCATCTGTTCTTAGTGTAAATATATAACTCTATTTTGCTAAAATAATCCATCGATTTTGTTGAATTATGTCTACACGGAAAATTTATTTTAGTAAAGTAGCTTTCACTCGTTTCGTAAACATGGATTTTGTACATAGAACAAATGTCTCTGTATATTGTATGAAACATTAGTAATAAGCTTTTTATCTGGTTAAATGGATTTTTCTTACATCATACAACAAACCGCTTTTAATTAGAATTTAATTTGGAATTTTTAGAAGCATTTCAAAATGTTCATCCTACACATTAACAAGGGAGCTGTCAGATTTATCACCACTCGGTGTCTTCTTCTTGTTTCAACCTGGATTCCTCCATCGCTGTTTTTTTTATGCCGTACTCATGCATGATGGTGTTGCTGCTGGTATGGCTGGGAATAATTTATCTATCACGAAATAAAAACTAGAGCGCTGTCGAGAGCTTCAACTTCATGCTTATTAATCAAGCTTGTTCTCGTAAGTCAGCGTGGCTCAGTATTAGGTCAACCACAGATTCAGAACCAGCACTTTAAAAAATATTCGGGTTCGAATCCCATGTCAGAAACTTAAAAAAGACGCTGGACAACTACACGTGTTTGCTTTTTTTGTCAATTACATTTCGAGTCGATAAAGTAGATCTATCATTTGTAAGTATTTGCCACCTCAATCGGGAGCGCCTCTGAAACTCCTCGACTACAATGGCCTCAGGGTCGGCACACTCACCGGACCCCATCCACGTAGACTGCTCCTCTCGACGGCTGGTTTTCCTACTGGTTCGGGTTTCCAGTTCCGACGATGCGCGTTCGCTCTTGGCTGGGGGTAGGGATGGCGATGGCTTCTTCTTACCTACCGGTCATGGGCCACCGATTATGTTGAAGGACTCGAATGATGGAAAGTGTGATGCCCTAGGAACGGTGCAGGCTTCGGTACGTCTACCGAGGATTCCAGGGACTCTGTACAAAAATACAGCGGGGTCCTGCTGTTCACTGTTTAAGTGCTTCTACTGATGTGCACTAATATCTTTGCTTTCGCTGTAAAGGATTTTGTGTTTTCCAGGATCGCGGATTATCGACCGTTCAACTTGATGGTTTACTAATGATTAAAACCTATCGAGCTGGATATGAGAGTCTAAATGGGTCACGGGGTCACCGCCCTCAGCATACGGCCAGTGACCCAAGCCAATCGCATTCATTGTGCTTGCTATCACGCAGTTCGTAATGGCCTTTTCTATCGCCACCCCTCATGGCCGCCCAAAAGAGTCGTTTTTCGTCCATCTGTTGGTGGGTTGTGTGGACTTCGGTGGATGGTGGCTGCGTTCTGTGGTAACGATATCTGCAAGGAGCTTTTATGACGGAGAAAACTACAACCACATGTGATCACTTGCTGCACATGTATTCACAAATACACGATATTGAACACGACAATCTCAAAAACACTAGAAACTGAAACGCGAACACTTACACATTCCTTCATGCAACACTAGAAAGACGTTTCTTTTTAATTTGTGACCAAATATTTGTAGCTCTTTGTATTGTTTACGCACAATGAACGAATGTTCTTTCTGTGTCAACTCTGTGCTTTTCACATTCGCACGTGTGCCAAAAATTACGAATATATCTTCATAATAAGTACAAATCAGTTTTGTTGCAGAAAACAACAAATGGATTTGTGAGTTGCTACCTTCGATTTTGTAATATGAACGAAATTTAAATTTCAGTGTAGATTTTTTGCTGACGTATCTATGTGCAGAATTTAACGTGGACAGGCTTTAGGTGGCTATTTCTTGCTTGTTTTTCAAAAACTTAGTATTACGAATATACTGAAGAATAAGTGATATTGGGTATAGAAATATCAGGATGTAGCGGTGAGCTTGTTGAGCAATACTTGATAACATGTGATCATTGCAAATTAAAACAGTCCCAATAAAGGTGTAAAAATATGCATTAATCGTGCATCGTTCATTCAGATCAATGGTGTACACTTCTCCGTTTGTTGACTGCAAATGTATGAATTAAAATTCTCCAATGATTTACATTCTATACGTCACACATTCATCACTCGTCAAGCAGCCTCAACTCAGCAGGTCCCTCTGTGATAAATGATAAACGCTTCAAATGAAATGAACTCTTCAAACTTCCTTTCGTCATCAGCAATTCGGGTTGCATCGACACCAGACGCAGCAACTTTCTACACATATATGCGGCACTTGAGTCGAGCACCTAGCAAAAACCACACGGTCCAAGGTGCTTGCAGGCGACAAATGGAAAATGCATGAGAAACTATTTTACCCTCATTTGTTTGTTTCGTAATTGATTTGTTCGCCGGATTAAGTGCATGACGAAATTGCATTAATTTTATTTTTCCTCCTCCCGGCATCGCCGACTCTGTCGTGGCTTCCAGATGAGATGCAAACACCAAACTAGAAAATCGTAAAACATTCCGCTTGTATAAGCGCGATCTTTATTGACATGCTTCGGTTTATCCAAACTTTTAGACCCTCTCCGACAAACTGTCACACTGAAGATAATCAATCATTTTTATAGCGCGGCATGAAGGAACCGGTCTGGTCTTCTGATGGAGGCTCGAGGAATGGATTTTAACAATGTTCTTTTGGGCAACCAGAGGGAGGTCGTAAAATGACTTAAGAAAATGGTAAAGGCACCACTAATCAATTAATTTTGTACGTTTCGATTCAAAGGGTACATCTGCAGATTTGGTTGGACAGTTTTACTATCTCTTTGATGAGTTTATGTGAACGTTGAAGTTCCGCTTCCTTTTTCGAAAGTTGTCTGGCGTTTGCATCGAGTCAGTTTTCCAATCCTCGATTGAAGTATCATTTCACTCTTTCCCGAGGGAAAGTTTCGAGAACCAACATAAAAATGCTTGTCGAATGATAATTTACGACCTACTAGTTAATTATGTGACTACATTTTCGGTGGACATCAGATGTTCAATCTTGAAAGGGGTTTTTTTCAATGAGAATATCCTAGGGCTGTTTGCTTTTCTGCAGAATCAGGACATTCAATGCATGTTAATTCGACCCTTAACTCAAAGCTAATGAACTGAACTGGTTATCACACGGAATGAAAAATACGTCGTTTTAAAAGCTTTGAATGTCTTCAAACATTTTCCAAAAAAATGCTGCCCATTGCTTCCTCCATTTTCTTTACAATTTGCTGTGGACTTTCCATCATATCAGATGCTCTGCGAAAGCGTACCATGAACTATGAAAACCCTCTTCTCTTCTCTGACTTTTTTTTCCTTCTTTGAATGCAGCAGAACTTGCTTTCATGTCAACGATTTGTATAAATAAGATATTACATGTAGTACACAAGTAAGCAGTTGAGGCATTGCGAATTGTGCTCTCGCTGAATTCGCTTAAGGCGAAACAAAACTGCGACACGGGTGTCTCGAGTGCAGCAGCAACAAAGGCAAGCAGCCACGGACTGTTGTTGTAAGCGGAGATGTATACATCCCCATTCGCATCACGTTAAGTAAGATGAATTAGAACAGATCTTCCGGAAAGAAGTGGATTGGGTGCTTGGCGCACATGAAATGAGGCTACGCTAATAAGAGACACGAATGCATGCTTGGTCTAGTGATTTGCTCCGAAAGAATACAGCTAATGGGACTTTGGCCAACAATGGAAATTTAGATGGTTCATATTGTACTAAGAAACAATAGAAGTAGGGTGAATGGCAGTGATTTTGGTCATATGATCCTTGAATTGAGTCTATGCTTTTTTATTTATTTATTTATAAATCATTTATTTGTACAAAATATTTGTGTACATCATTTATCTTAAAACAAATGTTAGGGAGATAGAACTGGTAAACTTTGCCACAATCACAGAGATTGTAGTCGCTCAGCCCAATGAATGTTAAAAAAATAGAGATTGGATATGAGGCGAGACACCACACGGGCGTCGCAGTCTTACGACCCACATCCATACCCTCAAACCAAGATTTCTTTGACACCTTTGGGATCATAGAATGTTGCCATCGCCTCAAATCTCCTCAACTCCATTTATACTGCCAGCTACATAGTGACTGTTGACGAAAAATAGTAAAAAATTCATTCAAAAGCGATTTGTCGATCATAAATATCGCCTTCCATAGCGCCCACCTTTGCAAGCGAGTCCGCTTTCTCATTGCCCGGAATTGAACAATGAGATGGGACCCATACAAAGGTGATGAGAAAATAACGCGAAGATAAAGCACTTAGAAGCTCCTGTATTTTCATGACAAAATACGAGGAGAGCTCTACTGGAGCTCTGAGTGCCGGAACACAAAGAACTGCTGTAAACGGAATTTCGTCGTCGAGTGTTGATGGTCGAGTCAATAGAGGTGGAACAATCAACATTTCCTTGAAGCAGATCACCAATGAAACACGCTGGCTACCATACGCCTACCTTCCAACAGTTCAGGTTGATGAGCTTGCACCGACTTTCGCTGGTGGCAATCTGCGAGGGTCTTGCCAGCGGAGTGTCCAAAACTAAGCGTATAAACAGCTTCGATCCTCTGGACTGCGTTTTGGTAGAAAGGGGACCAAACGATGGCACAGTATTCCAAGAAAGGGCGAACCAAAGGTAGTATAATGCCTTCGGGCAGTTAAGTCCTTGAAGGTTTTCCTGAAGCGAACATAAATCCTAGCTGCATAAGAGGCCTTGCAGAGCAATATACGAAATGTCTTGAACCTTGAATGAAAATGTGGTTGAAGCGGCGTGAAGGATTGTTTTATTCCCTCTCGTAGTCAGCATGGTTGAAGTCATAATAAACATTTTCGAAGTTGTCATGGAAGCTATACTCGCGATTTAACTCCAGCGTCAGTAGCAGGGGGGAATGGTTTCTGCAGCTTTCGGCAAGCGGTGCCGGGTTTGAATGACAGAACATCTTTGACTTCCAGCCTCGGTTGTGCTGGGATATGCTTCCTAGAAAAAACTACTGGCACTCAGCGGTTCTCTCACGCAGAGAATCGATACCTAGCTCTGCCGACCCGCGTAGACAAATTGTCTGAGGTAAGGTAGGGGTCCTTGCAGAATCGACCCCATTGGGTCCCGTGACAGAACACAACGCCGTCATCTGCAAGCTGGCTCTCAACGTACAGTTATCCCCTTAGACAACCGTCGTGTCTTTGACATAAACATTACACACAAAGAAGAGCTTAAACAGGATCCCCGGAGAGACCCGTAGCAGCTAAGAAATCGGGATGCTGTGTGGTTTCCGTGAGAAATGCTCATTAGCAAATTAGGATGAGGCATAAAGCTTCCTTTTCCAAAGAGGCGAACCCACCCAACGCGTCCCTGACTTTGCGACCATTGAAAATGTCTGGGCCAGCCTGCAGGCGTTCGATCTGCTTTCAACCGTTTGTCGCGAAAGCTGTGAGGAGGAATTGAATTGGCGTCGGACGAAAAAAGAACTCAAAAACATGCTTTTTTCACGCATGTTTGCGTCCTACCATGGCAGATGTTCTGGATTAACTGCCTGAAGGCCGATCGCTGGGGCTTAGATTTTTGGACCCAGGTAAGTCTACATGTTCACCTTCCATGTGAAATTTATCAGAAAGCAATTACCCATCTTTCGCCCGGCTTTTTTATCACCATCCGTAAAAACTTCATTTTTTACACAAATGTTAACCCCAAAAGTTCATACAAAGAAAAAATAATTAATTCCAAGCCAAAGGAGGCGTAAAACAACCTTGCAGTGTAGATTTGCCCAACAAACACAAAATCAACGCCATGAGCGGAGTGTAAGTATAAAGGTGGAGGCGTGTACGTGCATGCGTCCATTTGACTACCAATGCTAAAACGCACTATCGCCTCCCTTTGCACTCTTATCCGCTATCATCTGATCCTAGTGTTCGCTGGGTGTAGTCCCCTTGATGTACCATGCAAAAAATGTTTGCAATCGAACATACAACAAGCTTGATTCGGGCGTTATCTGGCTTAAATTTACTTAAAATATCCCATTATTTTCACTGCCAAATCCTAGCATTCCCTTTATGTGCATTAGAAACGCAGAAAATTCAATGTTTCTTTTTATCTGTGTAGTTCATCACGGGAATGACTTCATCGTTGTGATCACATCAAGCAAGAATGCATAGAATCAATCAATTCGTTTTACTTGAAGTACATGCGAGCTAGTGCATGTGTTGAGCTCTTTTTGAAGTGTTATAAAATCAAAAGAAAAACGTATATGCTATCTAGTTATTATAATTCGAAAAATTTAGGAAGAATTAACAGTAACTTTTTGGCATTATCTATATAACTCCTACTAACACATAATGAACGCATGCCCCAGGTTGTTGGGTCGGACAACGTATCGTTTATGTCCCCATCACATGATGTGCAGAAAAATACAGACCAGTTCAATTTTCGAAGGACTTTGTGTTTGGACTGATTCTATGATTCTATGACTTTCGGAGGTTCAGAACTACTCCTAAATCCCACTTTGCAATTTTGCTTTTTTAACGGCATGGACTACGTTTCTCTTTTCTATAGCGGGTGGCATTTCAAAAATTTGAATATGAGAGCTTAACGCAAAAGTGAGAAAGGTTTTTGTACAGCACATACCTATCCGTTCGGCTTAACTGAATCACTTCATTCATACGCCATTTAATCGGAAAAACTCCCAAATTTTTCTAGCATTGAAATTTGAAAGGGAGTTCCGTTGGCATACAGTAGTTCAATTTTTTCAATTCAAAATGACCTACTTTTCTGCCATACAAATTTACATGCCAAATCAATGACAGATTGAAAAATGTGTTTCGCGCCCACGGTCGTGTGAAACAGAATGGCAAATGACTTCTTTTCTTCGTAATAAGCTTGGTGGTTCCATTTTCCGCCTCCAATTTGCTGTGCTGGAGAAAATGTGCCTCTAATTAAAGTTGCTAAATTATATCTTATCACGACTTATTAATTTTACCGCTTACCTCATCCATTGCTCCACTCAAGATTTTGCCTAAGCAAACAAATAGCTCGAATGCACACATTTTTTTCTAAAACTTATGTCTGTATCGTGACGAAGCAAACAAATCAAAACAACACCATATCAACATATAACATAAATTTTCCAGGGCTGCTAGATTTCATCTTCGAAAAATACAAACGTCAAAAGTGTGCCACAGAGTGCCACACATGTTACATATGGTATACGATTTTCTTCTACGGTGTGCCTGGCACACTGTTCTAAGCGACTCACCCCTTGGCTTAGGTTCTATGGCAATTAATTATAGGATAAACAATTTTGACTCGGGAAAACAATTGGAGTACTAGTGAACTGAACTTCTAGAAGAAATACCATAGACAACAATGAACAACAGTACTAGTACAGACTAACTCTAAGACCAGTAGGTCCATACCAATACGATTTTTTTTTTTGCCTCAGTCAGTACTAGCACATCGCCTCCAAGCTCAATAATGCGCCCTAATAGTGAACTCACACGAACGCACTCTCAAATATTCTGTCAAAATAACACAGCAAATCCAAAACAAACGCGCAAATATGTGTATGACAAGATTGCTGCTCTAAGGTGTACTTCGGACCAAGGGGTTCTACAACAGTGAACCAATTTCAAATCGCTAGTTGCATATTGATTGTTGGTACTAGTGAACTGAACTTCTAGAAAAGACACCATAGACAACAATGGTTCTATTGTCCGTCCAAGGGTTATATGTCACGACGTCAACCGATGCAAGGTGTAGCGATAGTTGGTGCGCATCGCCAGTGACGTCACACAGTGTCATCGAAGCCACTCCCGGCCATTCTGGAAGGTGGCGAAAGTTTTGAAGCAGAAACCGAAAGCCAGTCCCACACTGAAGGACAACACCGTCGGAGAAGGCCAGTCGCCATCGCCATGCAAGCTCGTCGTAGCGCACAACCCTGGTGCCAGCATGGTGAGTCCCCACGAAGCTACAGTCCAACGAACCATCCGCCGGCTCGATGAGCAAGTCGACGTCGCTCCATTTGTCGGCATCGTGACGGAGAACGAAGTTCGTGCTGCAGTGAAGCATGGCAAAAATATGAAGGCCCCCGGGAATGACGGCATTTTCAACATGGTGCTGAAGAAGCTTCCCGGTAAGGCGCTCCACTTTCTGGCGGGAATCTTAAGCAGATCTTCCAGTTGGACCATTTTCCGACGAGGTGGAAGGTAGGGAAAGTTATCCTATCCTGAAACCTGGAAAGTACTCGACTGCATCGACAAGTTACAGGCCTATCACTTTGCTTTCGGCCGTCAGCAAAACATTCGAGCGACTCATCCTCCAGCGACTGATGGTGCACCACCAGAGCAATTCGGTTTAAGGCAGGGACACTCTACCATCCACCAACTGGTCCGAGTGGAAAACATTATACACCGCAACAAGTCGCTATCAACCAACACGGCCATGTTTCTTCTGGATATGGAGAAGGCCTTCGACAACGTCTGGCACGACGGCTTGTTCCACAAGCTAGAACAGGCGAACTTCCCGAACTACCTGATGAGGATGGTAAGGAGCTATCTAACCAACCGTTCCTTCAGAGTATCGCTTGCAGGAGCATCATCCGCACTCAAATCGAACCCAGCCGGTGTGCTCCAAGGTAGCCACTAATAAACGACCAGAGATCCCGCCATCGCAGCGGAACAAACTGGCCGTCTTCAAAACAATTATCTCCCGGTGATGAACTACGCCATGCCGGTGTGGGAAATTGTGCAGAAACCCACATCCAACTACAAGTCCGTCGCAAATTAGCTACTCGACGCCGCGCACAGAACGGGAACCAGCTGAGCTCCATCGTGCCGCCGAATTCAGGTACAGTTAAAGACCGCATCGAAGTCTCTATCGATGCACTCATGGATAATTTCCGTTTCTCCGAGAGCCCGCTCATCCAAGCGATAGCAGATTAGTAATAAATTATCAAATTATTAGGTTAAGTAGGTTATCCAATTATAACTAAATTGCCATACAAACAGACAAACACACAAAGCCACCTGAAACTCAAACAATCATCATCGATGTAAACACAACTTAAAGGTTGAATACATTAATTTGTAAATCACTTAAAAATGTATATGTTTAAACACGAACTGAAAAATAGAGATTAAATTGAACGAATGAAAAAATATATAAAAAAATTGCTAAGTGTTCACAAGCAGCTTCATGCTGCCAGTTCGAACGAGGCTTTGCTCTCCCGGCACAGTTCGTCTTGTTGTGATGGGAGACAAAGCAATGCCGGATATTTCTCGTTTTTTTGACGTAGGACTACGTCTGTGTTTTCAATACTGGGGACCACGTTCGAATTGCGAAATTTGGAGCCTCACGAAAAATATAGGTTTTGAACGTTAATACAACTAAGTCATTCCACGATTGATTTTCAAAGTGTTTGCACCAATCGATCGGAACATTTTCTACGCTTCGATTTAAATATTAAAAACTATTGATTTTTAACATTCAACTATTAAATTAACGCAAATATAAGGTGATGTCTTATAATGCCGATTTTTCAGAAGTAAATTTACCAACACAGGTACTTTGCTATCGCAGACTTCAAATTTAAGTATGGAACGTCTCGCTATGCAGCAGTGCACGATATAAAACAGTGACACCTTCAAATTTTCTTCATTCGCTCGATAGCTCATGGAGCTGTGCAGAGCGACAATGAGACCAGTACTGCTCTGACAGCTGACGGTTGCAAATACCCACTACAGAAAGCAGTGCGCGCGAGCAACCAGCTAGAATGATGACTCAGCGGCTGTCGCAAGCAAGTGGCTTTTTAATGCAGTCGTGCCAAGCTCGTGGAAAATTTATCAAATCTGGAGGGAAATATTTATGATCCAGTTGGTAGTCATACCACGATATGATGGTACATAGGATAGGCGTACAGAGATATATGTAGATTATTTCGAAACAGTTACAGTAGTCCTACGTCAACTTTGCGTACAACCCCATTGCTGGGCTGTCCCTTATAGTTTTTTTCATTAGGGTGAATCTAACATTGAGAGGTTGTCTCGCTCTCTTTCATTTATTACAGCGCCGTTATAAAAATTTCGAGGGATCCTTTAGTACAGATCGAAACACAACAGTGCTGGCTTGTAAACACTACAAATAGAATGAAAAACGTAAAGGTGATTGAAATATGAATGAAAGGGAAGGTAATCAAAGAGAGTTCTCAATGTTTGATTCAACCTTATGAAAAAAAAAAAACCCTAGAATTATTTTCCTACGCGTTATATTATCACCGTCCTTTTCAGGATTGACTTAACAGTGATAAGAGTATTTGTTTGAGTAAAATTTATCATAATTTACCTACACTTTGGCGTAAAAAAACCTATCGAATACTCGGCAAAATTTGGCCTCGTGTGCGAAACTCGTCGGAGCCCCTGTATTTTCATTTCCCTTAAGGTCTATCATAACATCCATGTGTAACAATTTCCTTCATGGTTCTCTCTCAAAGTTTATAGTCATGATTATCTCACAGTGTCATTCTTATCATTTGCTTTGAGCAAAACTGGCCTTATGAAGTTTAGTGACTGTTGTCTGTGCATGATAATCTATGCAGGTTATGTATGAAATGGCAAAACCCAGAGCGGCAAGTTATTGTTTTTGTTACTCTTGGTAAAATCCTGAAGAATCCTGATGTGTTTTCAAAGAAGCTGATATAATTTATACAGACGATAAAGAAACAATTCGAGGCACGGAACCAATCACCGGAAACCCTAAATTAGGAAATATATTAAATCTTATTACAAAAGCTCTACTTGGACGTGCTTAATTCAAAGCCTCCAGGGGTTGATCCGACTCAGTGTATGTATGGGATGTGTGTGAAAAGTTAAACGCGCATCTTGACGCTTGTTGTTTTTCATTCATTTTTTCGCAATAGTTTTCCCATTTCAGTCGGTACACAGATAAAAAGAAACATTGAATTTTCTGCGTTATCTAATGCACATAAAGGGAATGCTAGATTTGCCAGAAAATAATGGGATATTTCATGTAAATTAAAGCCAGATAACGCCTGAATCCATCCTGTTGTATGAAAGATTGCCAATATTGTTGTATGGAACATGAAAAGTTGCAAACAATTTGCTGTTTACGTCTCCTTTAGCTTGGATCAATCGAGAGGATATTTTACCGCGACTTGTTAAAAATTAATTATTTTTTCCTGTAGTGGTTAACATTGACCGGCAACATGGCCATTATCATGCACATATCCGACTCCACTGTCAGTGGACCACTGATACGTTGAAGGATGTCCACATCTCGGTTCTCCTGTCTTATGCCAACTGCATCGGATCCATGAAGAACTTTTGTGACATCTTTAAAATCTGCCTTGACGACCTGCTGATCAGATTCGTGCCCTGGACCCTGTCTAATGCGTATTGTTGAAAGCTTAGAGTGTATGCATGCTGGATCAAGGCTTTCCCAATAAAATCTGACAGAAAAATAAATGATAATTTTAGCTAAGCGTGTAAATAATATCCCCTCGTTTTAAATCCCAGCTAGCGGAGGCGTAAACAACGAGATTGTTTACAACTTTTCATGTTCCATACAACAATATTGGCAATCTTTCATACAACAGGCTTGGTTACCAGGCGTTATCTGGCTTAAAATTTCACATGAAATAACCCATTGTATTCTGGAAAATCTAGCATTCCCCTTCTTGTGCGACTAGATAACGCAGAAAAATTCAATGTTTCTTTTTATCTGTGATATTCCACCGCGGCCTTGACGCGCTGGTCGATTGCAGCTCTAAGGTGATGAAGGGGTTCGCAAGGGTTTGACGCTTTTGGCATTGAAGCCGAACTCGTATGCCATTTGTTTCGGTATGGTTGTACGGTTAACCTAACTCCCTGACGAAAATCTAATAACCAAAGTACGCTTTCTTTCTATTTTAGGTAACCCCAAAATTTATCCTGCGGATAGTATCTTAAAAGAATATCCGCTCGAAGCTAGCTTGGCGAAGCACTTATGATGTCACTAATGAAAAGTGAGTGCTTCACAGATAAAAAAGAAACATTGAATTTTCTGCCTGCGTTATCTATGCGCATAAAGGAATCGCTGGAATTTGGATGCAGAAAAATAATAGGATATTTCATGTAAATTTAAGCCAGATAACGCCCGGAACTCGGGCCTGTTGTACGAAAGATTGCAAACATTGTTTACGCACTTTTTTGGCTTAGAAAGTTCCGCGTAAGCGAAATATTACGCGCTTGTTTGAAATTAATTATTTTTTTTTCTGTGTTCAAGTTTTCTTACTATTAGTAAGCTGCAAGCAAATTGGGTTGCACGCCGATTCAAAACACCATCCTTGAACAGGTAAAGTCCCTATATTTTGCCATTGTAATGCATATTTTATTTCAATCCTTCTTTCAATATTCCTCAACAGCATTTTCTTCAAGAATGTTTGCTATTGCTGGGATGTTGTATTCGCCGAATTATGCATGGTAATGCTCCATTTGTGGCTGACACTCACGCCACACAGGTTCATCTTGTGCGTTGAAATAACCAAAGGCTGCTGACTAAAGACGACCGCCAACGCTGTAACGGAAAAAGTTTTTAATATCGTTATTTATTGAAACCGTGTTTATATTAGAATGACAACATTTTTTCAGAATGGCTCACAGATTACAATGAAGGATCACCATTGCCACCGTCAAACCCTATCCACAAGGGGAGATCATTGTGAGAGGAGTGGCCGCAATACCGAGGAGGACTATTTTATAGGAGGGAAGTTAACTGTGGTTCCGGACAGGTGATTCCGTCCAAGGTTATCGGAAACCCTGTTCAATTCGCATCTGAATAATTTTAAATGAAGAATAAAATCAATGTTTTTCATACTGACTTGCATTGTAGTTTTTCATGAAGGGAAATTTCAGTAGAATGTAATGAAAACTATTAAGAAGTATATAAATTAACAAATTTATTAGCTATTTAATGCATATCTGTACCATAGAACACCCACATAAATTTCATAAGGTTATAAAATGAAACTCATACGGTTGCAATAAGTAAACCATAAGGAGTGGTTATAACAACAATTGTAGAAATTCATAAGGTAAAGTTATGAAATTCAAACCGTTTTTGTGGCTAATTTTCATAAGGATATTCAATGAACTTTAAAAGGTTTTTGCACTAGTGTATGCCACCATTGTATAGCATAACCCGGAAAAGAAAGGCGTCAAGAAAATAAAATATGAAGCAAAATGTATAAGAGGGGACAGGATATAGTAGAACAATAATTCAGCGTTAAAATTAGACTAAGTCGAATCCACTTTAGGAAAAAATGGCTTTCTTAGTAATTTTCCCTTGAACAAAAGGTCACATATACAAATTTAGCACGCTTTAAAGAAGAGGAGCTTTATCTCTATCTGCTGATATATTCAATTTGAAGGAATTGTATTCTACTTCCGATAAATTATCAAACGAAGTGTTTGTTTACAAAAGTAGATACGCCGTAATCAAATGTTGGCGCTGAGTTGCTTCATTGGATTCTTTCTTTTCGACTGCTTTGATTTTCTGTGGGCATAAAACAAGAGAGTGAACAGTTTTATTGTCCAGTTTGACTACTACGTTCTCAAAAAAAATTTCTCAGCCAAGGCAATCGAAGTACGTGGTGGATACTCAAATTACCTAGTTCAATAATTATCAACCATATGGGTCATTCCATATCAAGTGACCAGAGAAATGCATCGACCCTCTTCGATTCGAACCAAAATTGGCTGATATACTTGTTCTAGGCTATTAATCAAAAATCCAAAGTTTTAGACCAATCGGTGAACCCCTCGGCCCATGGGTTGCCCCATTTTTGAGATTTTTGAAAAGTCAATATATTGTTTATTGAATATCTCAATGAATAAAAGAGCTACAAACAATGTTAAATACTTTTCTTAAAGGAAATTAAATTTGCTACCAAATAAATATTTTTTATATTTTTACAGTGATGCCAACATTGTTATTTTTGTGGTTGAAATATTAAATTGCGTTTTTCTCAAAATGCCCCACTTTTTTTCAATTTTATGGCTTCAATGTGTTAGCAGATTTTTTTACATAAGAAACACTTGTCGATACAAAACAATTTGCTCCGTCATGGAGATATTGATTTTTAAACATTTCATGTCTTAAAAATTTGTTTATTCTACCACTCAAAATAGCAGTTTTACATGGTCTACTCATTTTGGTGGCCTACTAGAAGAATTTCGGTGCTCTGAGAGGTTAGTGCGAACCATGAAAAACTGCATTAAAGAGAAAGGAATTATCTGTTCCTCTAACCCCAAGAAAGGCATTCGTGTTTCATAAGACATAGTGCAGAAAGTAAAAGTGTTTTACCGTGAGGCCAGGGATGCCGTTATGCCAGATTTATCTGGCACTGCCAGACTTTTTATAGGCAAAAAGACAAACAGAGAAACCCTGCATAATGCCAGACTTTTTGAAATTAGAACAGAATAAAAAAAAAGCGTCATTCAATCCTGCTCCACTAAAGCGTTAAGTGATCTGCGTGACTGCAGTCCTCGTCCAGCCAATTTTGGTTCGAATCGAAGAGGGTCGATGCATTTCTCTGGTCACTTGTTATGGAATGACCCATATGTGTTATTGTTTGAATTTATTACTTGAATAATACCATTAGTTGGTGTTACTATACACCAACGCGGTCTAGAATCTCGCGGTTATATCCCTGATATAACCCACCTCTAATTTTTCTACACTTCGATTTCCTAGGAATTTCAGGACGGAGTGTCTTCAATTCTCCTGGTAAATGCTAGAAATACTTGTTTTCATTAAGATCTTCATTTCATCTGCATATATAAGGATTTCAACCAATCATACTCAAATTGCGGGAGAAGAGTCCGTTAACTGATTTCCAATCGATTGAATTAAGTGGAACAGAAACTCTCAATTGAACCACCCTAATGTCTTTACATGTAACCATAGCATTAACATCGGTAGTTGTGAAACTGCAACGTTTTGGCATTCATGTCGGATATAACTGGAGTACTAGAATGAAAAGTCAGGAAAACTATTACACTATCATGTTTTTATTTTCTTCTGTCAGTCTCTTTGTTTCGGATTTATATGTGACAGACCCTCTTATTTCCCTCGGAGAATAACCGTGCAACGTTTTCCCTTGATTGGATAGATCCACCACTGCTGTCATTCTCCACCACACACATGCACAGTGTTTCATCCGTGCTGCGGAGTTTGCCCTCCCGTAACGGCAAGTACGCGAATCACATTTCAAGAACCAGAGCGAATGGAAGCCACAAAAGTAAGTCATTTAATGAATAAATATACTCTCTCGCTCCACTCGCAGCCAAAGATGGGAGATTTCGACAAAAGGGTGAAGTCCTGTGGACTGCTTGTTTTTACAACTGTCAACTGACGTTCGTCTCGGAACGTAGGATAGGGGGACAGTTAGCTGACTTCCGAGGAAAATCCAATCAAAGCTAGTGACGATACACATTCGGCTTAATTTGATTATCGACACACGTTGGAATCTGTCGCACTGGCACCGATCCACTCCCGGCGACTGTAATCGAATCATACAACTGTTTTAATCATGGGCTCATTTTAGCACACATTACAGCAGACCAATGAGCTGTCACCGTACTCGCTATGTCAACACACGGTTCATTTAAAAAATTGATATTAATAGCCCTGAACGAGATGAGCAAGACGCCAGGCTCCACCCTATCTCCGATAGAAGAACGGCATTCCTGGAATGATAGGTGATAATTGAATTAAATATCCATTTAACGTGCACTTACATTATCCGTGAAAAAAGGAAATTCGCTCCCGCTCCGTATTCCTTCTCCCGGGGAGGGTTACTTTTCGATCGGGAACCATCATGAGTCATTAGAAACCATCAAGTTTTTTTTCTCTCGTTGTTTTCGATGGCATTTCATCCGTGTGGGAGCGCTTTTCAATCTTTTACAAGAAAGCATAATCCTCTTCGACGAAGCAGAGGCGTAAATTTGTAATTAATGATCTACTCTTCACTCCTACGGTTTTTTTTCTTCTTCGAGGCTTCCTTCAAAATGCAGTGAGATGTAAATTTGCCTTCTTTTGTTTTTTAAGGACCAAGATCCGACTTGAGCTGAGAAGAAGCTGGGGATGACGAAAAAAAAGCAACCTATCAGCCAGTATCAATTTCACAAAGCCGTTCGTCTTCCCATCTATTGATGGAGAACTAATCGAGGGAAAGCTGCTGATGGACGGAAAGGCAAAAAAAAAAAAATCTGGAGAGAACCGTAGGCAACGACAATGGAAGGGCATCAATTTTCTCCTTCATTTAGCGATCAAATTGAAATATTAAAAAGTAATTTACGGATCTCTGTTTAAGATTGCGATGAGAGGTCAAGCAGATCTTTGGCACGGAAAACTGAATTTGACACCCCTTTCATCAAATGTTGCCAGTCAGTCGGTACGTTGAGTGCTGTTAATGGAAATCGAATCGTTACATTTTTTTTCTTTATCATTTTCTATGAGTAGATGACCGTTTGGTCTTTCAATTTGCTCTATAAGGATTATCTAGTGCGTTTCTTATGAATCAGAAGATAAGTAATTTACTTATCTTACGAATTGATAAAGGATGTATGCGATAAAAATGGCACACAGAAAATCCTCTGTAACTTTTGAATCGTATGAGTAAAAAACCTAGAAATTTGAGTAAATCTTATCCATAGTGTATTATTTACATCTGCCAAGTGTCATAGTTATACATTCAGTAGTTCCAGTCATGTCATCGAAACAAGAAATTGTCCGTGAGAAAATTTTGTGCACTCACAATCAAAATCCAGGGGCGTCCCACCGGTGGATTGCTAAAAGGCTTGGAATTGCAAATACAACTGTGTCTCGTGTAATAAGAACCTTCAAGGAGCGTCTGAGTGTCCAAAGGAAGGAAAGGAGTGGTCGTAAAAGTGGTCCAATGGACAGTAAAATGGCCAGAAAAGTCGTACAACAATTCAAGAACCGTCCAAACATGTCAATTCGAGATGTCGCTAAAAAGTCTAAGGTGTCAGTCGGTTTTGTGCAGAAAACCATGAAGCGTGCTGGGTTACATGTTTACAAAGTGCAAAAAAACCCCAAACCGGAATGAAAAACAAAACATCACTGCGAAAACCCGCGCCCGGAAACTTTACACTGAAGCTGCTCACCAAATCCGGTTTGCATCGTGATGGATGACGAAACATACGTCAAGGCCGACTTCCGTCAACTTCCTGGGCAAGAATATTTCGTTGCCAAGTCGAAGTTCGATGTTCCGGAGAATGTTCGAAAGAAGAAACTATCGAAATTTGCAAAGAAGTTTCTAATCTGGCGAGCGATTTGCGGATGTGGTGAAATAAGTGCTCCCTTCATCACTTCCGGAACAATAAACGGTGCGATTTACACGGAAGAGTGCCTTAAGAAGCGTCTCTTGCCATTCATTAAGAAGCACAAAGGATCAACTCTGTTTTGGCCTGATCTAGCATCCTGCCACTACGCTCGAAACGTATTGGAGTGGTACCGAGCCAACGGAGTCAATTTTGTGCCAAAGGATATGAACCCACCAAATTCACCGGAACTTCGTCCAATTGAAAAAATTCTGGGCAATTATGAAAACGGAACTTCGCAAACACCCCAAAACTATAAAAACAGAGATAGAATTGAAGAAAATTTGGGTAAAAACAACAAAAACACTGGGAAAATCGGTAGTACAAAATTTGATGGGTGGAGTGAAAAAGGAAGGTGCGGGCATTCCGGGATGGGAGACGAAATTGAATAAAACAAATGTTGTAAATCAAAACTCATTAGTAGTTCTTCATTCCCTAGAAAATTTCAAGAAAATCCGATATACAGTTTAATTTTGATGAGTATATATGTGTGTGCCATTTTTATCGAATCACCTTTAAGTTCTGATTTGTGTTCGATAATGACAGGCATATTGATATATTTTCGTCTTCTACTCGGTTAAGAAATCAAACCTAAATTTAAGTTATTTCTACCCAGCTAACAGCTTCTGTGAGGCTAGTCAAAATTGAGTAAAAATTAGTAGTTCTGAAATAATTCTAAGCAAATGTAGACGAGAATAGTTCTGACATAGGTAATTCTATAGGCGTTATGAAAAGATTTCAGAAATGTCTCAGGACAGTTCCAAAGCAGTTCCTAGATGCTATCAGATTAATTCTACCCAGAGTTCATCAGAGTAATGTATCCAGAGTTGTGTCTGGAATGCTTCCCGAGCAGTTTTCAGAAGCTTTTAGAGTAGTTTAGAAATGCTTCTCCAAATAAAGTACGCAATACTACACAGATAAAAAATTTAATTACTATTGCGCTTCAAAATACTGATATTTTGATTTATGCATTATTTTAGAGAAAAATGTTGCCCTTTCAATATTTTTTTAAGTCTTGCATGGAGGCATGTTCTTCGGAGATCGGCGATCGACTCCGTCCACCAATACATCGGCGATCTTTCATTCCTCGGTTTGACTTCCCTCAGCATGGTCGCTTCGCACGCTCGTGAAATTGTCATAACCAGTCGTTCACCGCAATATTCCTGAGTCGCGTAAGCTTTTTTCCCTCTCAAGCGCACCTTTAAAAGTCTCACCGTCATAGTAGGACGTCCTCTATCTGCGGGTGAATGGAGTGGATGTTCTTCCTTCCGCATGCTGTCTTGTATATTCGGACGGTACAATAACGAACCGCCAAGTGGTCGCTATAGGTGTAGCCATCATCCACCCTCCAATTGCTAAGCAGCCCAGGACTGCTGACAGTTATATCGATGATCGATTCCGCTCCGTTTTAGGTGCTCTTGTCTACATTGAGCCTTTTTTATATCTTTATTATCGTGGCCAGCCCTGGGATGGTTCGCCACTATTGAGCCTAGCCAAAGCCTCTAGAAGAATCTGGCCCCTGGGGTTGCCTTACCTCTCCCACTCGAGCACCCAAGTGTTGAAGTCCCCCGCTATAACCAACGAGTTTAGGCCAGTAAGCTCACTTGTCATCCGATAGAGCATATTGGAAAACTTTCGATCGAACATCTTGGCGGTGCGTAGCAGCTGCAGAAGAACACTCCATTCACAGCCACGAAGCCTTTGTTGGTGGTAGACACAACCTCCTGAACCGGGTACTTGCCCGTCGTCCATAATGCCGCCATATTGGAACTGTACGCAACTCAGTATCCGTTGCCGACTTAGATGCGGTATGGGTCGGAAATTAGAGGCGATATCCGATGCCAACTCGTGAACTGTCTGACACAGCAGCTGCTGCGTGGCCTCACAACGGTTCAGGTTTAGTTGCATTATGATTGGAATACCCTTAGCGGCCAGGCACTAACCCATCCCGCGCCTTGAGGCTTCTGCTGCCACACCTCCCGCACATGTTGCTCCTATCTGGGCCTTTGCACTCCCAGGACATGTGTCCGCTCTCTAGACATCTGAATCATGCCTTCGGCGGCTGGTGTAGGCTAAGTGGGCATATGGACCATCCCATCTTCACCTTCGCCACTTTCAACGCCGCGTATTTGTCAATTGCCGTTACCCTCATGGTTGCCACCTGGTGCACCCTACCTCAGTGATCTCATCCAAGTTCTTGCACTAGATCGTCACCTATGAGACGAGGGCGCGTACCTCCACGCCATCACCTAAGGCCTGTCTTACCAGGTCTCTATAGGCCGGGCACTTTAGCTCTGTCGCCTTTTTCAGCTCCAGGAGCACCTCGCCGGTGTGGGTACGGCGTATACTCCACAAGTCGGTGCCTAGGCCCACCAGTTTAGCGGCTCCCGCGCATCACTTTCAAGACCTTGGAGTACCTTGACGCCTCGGTTTTGACGATGAAGGCCTCTCCACGGCTATGCGTTGTGGCTGTCCTGCGACCTGTCGCTTTTCAGTTTCTTTTCTAGTCCTGTTCCTCTTTTTCGTACCTTATTCCAGTGGTTTTCCCTGCTACGCATGGGATCATCACTCTCCCTCTTAGTACTAGCGTCGGCTTCTGTGCTCAGTGAGTTTCAGGTCCTTAGCAATGTTGTTGCGCGATGACGTGAAGTCGATAATTGCATCCAACTGCTCGGACGCCTCCATCACTTTAGGAAGGGCTTCCCGCATCCCATTCATGGCCCGGATGAGTCCTGGCCCATACATGGCCACACCTAGCTTGGTGGCACCTGCTTCCGATGCCGTGGTACTTTCGCAGTAGTCGGACACGCCAGATTCCACCGTTTTACGCAGTGGAAACCTTACTAGGCCGCCTTCAGAGAACGGATTCGTTTTTCCTGGGGTCTCATCGCTCCTGAGGTATTACTCTGCATTACCCTCCATTCCCTACAGTATTGAGGGAGACGACACAGGAGCCAGCCCGAATGCAAGAGTACCACTTGTTATCCTTTTCGCACCATAATTGGAGTTATACTGGCATCCACCGCAATGCGCCGTGTGGTGTTCCCCCCGTAGTTTGTTTAGCCGTTAAGGGCTTATGCTGAATCATTCTTGGCGACTGTCATTACCTCAACATTAAGAATTGATATAATTCAGAGTCGGTACTAGATGTTGAAAATTTAATCACATCAGTTTGTATGCTTACTTGCTGTGTGCAATCTGATAGAGTTCAATTCGTTGTTCATTAACTATCAATCGAGATTTATTAATTTGAAATAGCAAGGTGAGTTTGCGAGAGCGAAATAAAAGATAAGAAAAAATACATGGAGCAGCGATTCACCTTAAGGGAAGCTTAACGTTTCCAAGGTGCACCGCGGGGAAGCGAACTACTTTCACAACCTCAAGCAAACAGTTTTTTTTAGACGAGAATCTGCAACCAGACACTTGAAGAACTCAGGGTGTGTTGATAAGGATGCCAATTCCTCGATCCACTAAAAACCCACCCGTGCTTTAAGCCCTGGACCCTCCTCGGAACCACCTTTCATTATTACTTCGGGGAGGAGGCTCCGGAGTCACGCCGTCGAAAAAGAGCAAGCAAGTTGACCTGGTGCATATGTACACGTGATCGCGTTTGATTTAGTTGAAATAATGAAGAACGTTGTAGTTTCGAAAGCAATTCCCTTGAGAATCCGAAAATTGGTGGTTCGTGATGTGCAAAACGTTGAATCGCACCGGGCTGTCACAGCCAAGTACAGTATTAGCAAGGCAGCGGTTGGGAAAATTCTACTGCAACAAAAAACGTTCGGATCAGTGTTGGATCGAACAGGCAGAGGGAGGAAGCGCAAAAAGGATACTTGAACGGGCACCAAGATCATGCGCGAAGTCAATAAGCACCCAAAAGTAACTGTCCGTGACATCCAAGAGACCCTTCCGCTATCGGTTTCTGGTGGAACTATTCGTCGCCGTTTTGTAGCACAGGGGCTGATTAACTAAGTTGCCCGGAAGTGCCCATTTATCAGAAAGGCAAACAAAGCCAGACGGATCATGCTATTGAGCATTCTGATGAGCCCGTAGAGTTCTGGAAAACGATTCTCTGGACGGACGATTTCAAATTCAAGCTCAAAATTCAATTCGAAAGCGACGGGTTCATGTGTGGTGCAGATCAGATGAGGAGCTTCAAGAGAACCACATCCAAGGCACGGTGAAACATGGAAGAGGAAATGTAATGGTCAGGGGGTGTTTTTTTTTGTGTGAAGCGGAGAGGATAGCTCTGTGAAAATTGACGGGATAATGACGGTAGATTCCTTTATCAACATCCTGCGAGAAAATCTGGAGGTTTTGCTGATCCAGATAGGTCTTGAAGAGAAGTTCGTTTATCAGCAGAAGAACGACCCGAAACATGTTGCCAAGAAGACCAAGCCTTTCTTCCGGTCTTGTCGGATAAACCGCTAGAACGGCCTACACATAGCCCATCGAGAACTTTAAGAATAACCCGAACCTTTCCACCCGAGACGTGTCAAAAAGGTCAATTCGTCGAAGTGGTTCGTCCAGCAAACCATGAAGCGGGCTGGGCTACGTGTTCTTAAGGTCTGGAAGGCACCAAACCGGACTGACAAGCAAAACACGGTGGCCAAATTGCGTGCGCAGAAGCTGTGGCTGGTCAACCCAGGCTGTTTCGTTATGGACAACGAGACATATATCAAGGCGGACACCAAACAAATCCCCGGCCTCGAGTTTTTTGTCGACACGTCCCGCATGAAGGTTCCGGAAAAGTTCCGGAAGAGAAAGATGGACAAATTCGCGAAGAAGTACCTGTTGTGGCAGGTGATCTGCGAGTGCGGACGGTACAGCAAGACGTTCGTTTCAACCAGCACCATAAACGGGCAGATTTATCGAGAGGAATGCTTGCTGCCCTTCCTCCGCTCTCACCGTGGTCCCACGCTGTTCTGGCCGGATCTCGCTTCGTGCCATTACGCCAAGCCTGTAATGTAATGGTCCTGAAGGAGGCGAACCCGCCAAATACACTTGAACTTCGTCCGATCGAAAAGTTTTGGGTGATAATGAAGAAGAAGTTGAAGAAAAGCGGAAAAAAAATCAAAATTGATGAAGCTTTGAAGAAAAACTGGGAAAAGTTGTGTAAGGAAGATGGACAAAGCCTCGCCCAAGATCTCATGAGCAGTGTTAAGAGAAATGTTTGAGTATTTAGCTTGGGGAGGAAATTCAATAAATAAATTATGCCAGAAAATAGCTTATATATAGTTTTTTAATCCTTAAAAATTCCGATTTAAAATGAATTTTTGGTGATCATTTTTGTGTGTCTCATTTTTTCCGAGCCCAGTCTTTATTTTGTAACCCTGAACTGCGCCTGGGAAGAGCTTGATTCAAAGCACCTAAGGAACCTGTTAGAGAGCATGCCGAAGCGCCTATAGCTGATCCTGAAAGCCAAAGAAGGACAAATAAATTATTAAAATGATTTTATTGTACTTAAACTTATCTTTCCGGGAGCCAAAATAAGGTGGGCATTTGTTTTTGTCACTGTTTTTTTGCAACACTAATTGATTTTTTTTTCTTCAAGTCGAACTTTTTTTTCATAATTATTCCGTAAGTGAAACTTAAAAAAAATATGAAAAAAAAAGTTTTAAAAAATCCTACAGTGTATTAACACTAATTTGAACCAAGTTAATTACCGATGATGAGGTGGGCACTTTATTTTGCCTACCAGTGTATACTCGCTCCAAATAATTTATCACTCTCAAGTGTCCGAGAAGAATATGTTTCGAAAGCTCATCTACAGTGCTAATTCTTGCAGTGCAAAAGCGGTTTCTATCGTTTGTTATAAGGTGCGACTTTCCAGGTTTGTTTTTTCCTGATTTGGTCTCTTGACACTATGCGAAATCCGTCCTGGAATGGTATCAGCTTCAATAGGTCAAATACGTGCTAAAAACAGCCAATCCACCAAACTGTCCAGAACTTCGGCCAATAGATAAGTACTGTGATTCAGTTAAGCGGAAACGCTTCGTAACTAAGAAGAAAGCAAATAGTACCGATGATTTCTAGAAAAGATGGCGAATCATCACGGTGGACGTATCTGAGGATAATAGGATGATAAAACAGGTTCGAGAATAGTCCAGAAAGCAGGATTAACATCTTAATCAACTGTTTTTAATGTAGATATATCTCTATTATTGTTAAAATAACAATCGGTTTTGTTGAATTATGTGTACATTTTTGTTGCTGCCATTTTGGTGTCCGAAATTCAACGTGGACAGGCTTTAACTTTTAAAAATTAGGTCAGCCATTTTTGAAGTAAATATGGATCGTCATCAATAGAATGGTTAGCGTTTTTGACAGAACTAGAGCAAAAATCAAAAAGAGTAATTTAGTCCTCAAACAAATATCATTGCTTCACATCTTAGCATATTTGACCAGAAATCACCAGAACGAGAACAAATCTACAAAAGCAAATAGACCTAATTTTATTTTTCAAATTAAAAAAATGGCCCTTTTGAAATAAACTTTTATTTTAAATGCTTTAAATTTTAAATTGAATACCCTGATTTAAATATCTGGACATTAACTTAGTTTGTTTATGCAACGTAACAAGTTTTGAAGATTGTAAACGAAAACTGCCATGCTAAAGGGTGTTTCGATCAAAATTTGGTCGATTTCAATTTCACGCATTTCCTTGCATCTTGTATTTAAAAAAATTGTACACCCCTCATTTTGAAGATGTGTGTGCGTGTAGCATCATGCATCTATTTTGATTTTGAGATTAGCACTTCAGTTATCAAAATGTTGGCGAAGAAAGACAAGCAACGCATCCAAATTTTGCACGTGAATGGCAAACATCCAAACTACTCCCACGCCAAGTTGGCGAAATTGATGAATTTGGCTAAATCAACTGTAACCTACGTTTTAAGTGTTCGGTAAACGTTTGTGGACAGCCAGGAAAGCTGGATCGAGGAGAATCCCAAACCGGAAGCCACAGCGACGACAAAAAGAGTTGCCCCCTTTTTCGAGCGAAGCCCCAACCTCTCCGTCCGAGATGTCGCAAAGAAGCTGGGAGTGGCGCCTTCAACCATAGATAAAGCTAAAAACGAGATGGACTGTCGACTTACAAGAAAATGATGACTCTAACTCGTGACGATAAACAAAATACGTAGCCAAAGCACGATCGCGAAAGTTGTACACGACGATGCAGACGAAGTTTGATTGCGTGGTACAGGATGACGAAAATTACGTCAATGCCGACTTTCAACAGCTTTCTGTACAGGAATTTCATACGGTAACCGGATGGGGAAAGATGGCAAATATTTTCAAGCACATTTAACCGTCAAAGTTCACGAATTCGGTGTAGCAGGCCATCTGTACCTGTGGCTTGAAGAGAAACGTCTAAATGAACAATATTGGGCCATCATCAAGCGGAACATTTAGAAGACTAAAAAAGCTGTTGTGAGCGAGAAACAGTTCAAGACAAACTGGCGTTCTGCGGTGAATAAAGTGGACAAGGAGACTGTACACAATCTTATGGCTGGTGTTAAACGAAAGACCCAACAATTCGCATTCGGTTAAAAGGAAGTTTAGCTGAATATGTGTCCTGTTAATATATTCTGTATTAACTGAACTTAAAAAAGGAAAAAAAATCACGGAAAAAAAGCTGTAGAAAACCAAGTGCCTAGTGGATTCATCCTTTTCAAACTTTTAGATAATAAAAAAACCTATTGATAAGCTTTAAGCATATTCATTTTATTCAACTTCAATACCAAACCGTAAGCTCGCACCTTACGCTTGACTAAGGAATGTATCGAAAATAAGCTATCCACAAACTTTCTTTCAAATTATGTTGAAAACTGATATTTTATTCATACAAAAAATTGATCCTGTTTTGTACGAGGTTAAACTTGAACATAATGAAGACCGGATGAAATTTAAGTAATTCCTTCACGAATTTTCGAACTTTGGATCGAATGCTCTTCATCAAGTTCCGGACAAGTGTTACATCGCATTTTTTGGACGCTTGAGCCCAAATTTTTTTGAACTCCTGCATGTTCCCAGCTGCCTTACCAGTCTTCTTGAAGACCCTCTTCACGATTGCCCAGTAACGTTCGATGGGTCGAAGCTGAGGTCAATTTGGTGGATTGATATTTTTCTCAACGAAATCTATACCCTTTTCTGCAAGCCAATTGAGAGTTTTTTTTTTTGGCATAGTGAACCGACGCTTAATCCGGCCAGTGAAGGTGTACTATGCTTCTTATATAAAGGCAACAATCTCTTCTGGAGACACTCAGATCGATAGATTTCCGCATTTATAGTTCCGGTAGTGTAAAAAATGGTTGACTTCAAACCACAGGAACATATTGCTTGCCATACCAGTACCTTTCGACCAAATTTCTCCACTTGAATCGACCTGTCCGCATCGCTCACATCCTCCCCAACGACGGCAGTAAAGTATTGTGGACCTGGAAGGGTTTTTGAGTCCTCCTTTACATAAAGGGTGTCCACGATGAAATTGCCACACACAAAATTGATTCGCAAAATTCGAGTTTTCATCCGATTGCCACCAAATTTTCAGGGATTGAGAAATAACTATTAAACTTCATTTTACCATTTTATTCGTATTTAATTTACAGTCCATACGCAAATGCCCTGCACCTTGGCCTTAACTCCGGCCATAAGATTCTGCACAACCTGTGAATCAACCGTTTTTTGCATGTAAACCCATACTTTCTTGCAGTTCCTCGACTGTCTTCACTACCTTAGGTCGTTTAAGAAGGTGCTGCTTCATATTCGCTCAGTACTTCTCGATGGGGCGGAGCTCCGGAGTGTTGGGAGGGTTGAACATTTTCGGTACGAAATTGACCTTATTGTCCGCATACCACTTCAGCACGTCCTTGGAGTAGTGGCATGAGGCCAAATCCGGCCAGAAGATTGTTGGGACGTTGTGGGCCTTCAGGAGAGAAGCAGCCGCTTTTTGGAGGCACTCTTTATGTACACCTGTCCGTTCATCGTGTCCTGGGTCACGAAAGGTGCACTCCGCTCCCGCACGTGCAGATGGCTTGCCAAACCAGGAATTTCTTCGCAAATTTGGACATCTTCTGAGTGCGGACATGCTCCGGAACGCTGAACTTATCCTTGGCCGTGAAAAACAGGTTGCCGGGGATCTGTTTGAAGTCGGCCTTCACATATGTTTCGTCGTCCATGATGCAGCATTCAACTTTCGTCAGCATGTTGAGGTACAACTTCCTGGCACGGGTTTTGGCGGACTTGTTCTGCTTCTCGTCGCGATTAGGGGCCTTTTGTACCTTAAACGTTCGAAGCCTAGCCTTAGTTTTGGCCTTCTGGACAAAAGTTTCTTAGCCACATCCCGAACGGAGGCGTTCGGATTTCGGTTGAAGGCCCCAACTACGCGGTTCTGATTTTTGGTGTTGTACGGAATACTTTTTCCTTCACTTTTGGGCTTCCGATCGGTGGTCAACCGTTCTTCAAACCGCTTAATCACTCACGACACCGTGGAATTCGCGATTCCCAACGTTTTAGCGATGGAACGATGCGAGAGATCCTTGTTCTCGTGATGAATGCGCAAGATTTTTCACGCACGAGCTGTTTTTTCGACTCCATTTCTGCGAGTTTTGATCACAGGACTTTAAAACTTGCAGGATGTAAATAATGCACTATGAACTAAATCCACCCAAATTTTCATTAAATTCTACCCAACGGTTAAAAAGTTAGAGCAATTTCATAGTGTGGAAATTTCATCGTGGACACCCTTTAGGTTGCATCGTCCATCAAAACGCATGCATCCGGACGCTACAAAAGACGCGAATACAATTTCCGGGCCCTTGTTGCTGTTCGCTTCTTCTGTTCTGCACTTTGTTTCGAGATTTTCTGCTTCTTGTAGGTCTTCAGGTGGTTTCGCCTCTTGATACACTGGATCATTCCGACACTCGTTCCTGCTTTTTTGGCCAAATCACGTATTGACATTGATTTGTTCTTCATGATTAGAGATACCACTTTCTGCTCCAGTTTTGGGTTGGAAGAACCGGGTTTTCTTCCTCTTCCTGGTAGCTCATCCAAAGAATAGTGTTCCCCAAACTTATTAATGATGGTTTTAACAATCGCTTCGCCAATTTTCGCATAGTAATACCCTTCTCACTTTACCATGTGTCCAGAACCTTAATTTTCACTTCCTTTTCAATAAGCAACATTTTGAAAACGCAGAATTTGAACCGCACAAACAAGTAAACAAAAGAAAACTGACAGTCAAACGCACAGCATGCAGTGTTCAGAGCATAAAAAACATCACAAATACATGCGTACAACGCAAATGTATGTGGATAGCTTATATTCGATACACTTTTTACACTCATTATGTCCTGTACAACATCTGTCTGCAGCTTCTTCTGTACGGAAACACACTTTTTCTTCATGTCTTCCTCAGATTTGACCTCTTTGGGATGCTAAATATTGTTCGATGGGCCTTTGTTCCGGTGCATTGGGAGGGTTCATGTCCTTGGGTACGAAATTTACCACGTTGGCTTCGTATCACTCCAGGACAACATTTGAATAGTGGAACGAAGCTAAATCCGACCAGAAGATTGTAGGACTCTTGTGTTGCATCAACAAAGGAAACAAATGCTTCTGTGGATACTCCTTGAGGTTGAGCTCTCCGTTTACAGTTACAGTTTTGCCGTTCTGCAATTTTTATGATGCATTCCATCCTGGTCCTTGGCTCGCTGAACGAAAGACTTGGACAGACTCAACTATTTGGCCACATCCCTGACCCGAAGCATTGGGATTCCGCTTAAACGACACGCTTGTGATCTTGATCACTAATAGAACATCCACTCTGGCCGCATTTTTCCTTCCGTTTGATGCTCAGAGTTTCGTAGTAACGTTTGATCACACGACTCACCGTCGACTGCACAATTCCGAGATGTTTTTCGATGTCCCGATGAGAGAGTTGAGGTTTTTTACTGGTGCTACTGCAAAATCAATTCCCGACGTTCCTTTTCGGGTGACGCCAGTTTTTCCAATTGTCTAAAAACTGACAGCGATAAAAATACAACAAAACAAAGATACTTTGAACTACTTTTACCCAAATCTTCAAGAGGGGATACCCAATGGGACATATTCTAAAGCGTTTTATCCTTTATGCATTTTGATATGGGACACTCTTTATAGTAATTTATGATGGCGTCAAAAATATGAATTAAGACCAAAAATAGAACACAAGCGCGACTAAAATTCTCCCTAAAACTCCCTAAAAGTGATTTCCAGAATTGATGAGTATTTTCTGTTGCAGGTTGAAGAGGTTTACTGAAACATGTTTTGAGTAAAATTGCCATGCCGTAGATCAATCATGATGGGTGTTCATAACTAGTTAGAACTATTTGAATTAATTTTCAAAGAAACGTCTCCTAAGACGAAATTGTACGATAATTATGGCATTCTACATACATAGACAATGCAGAATCCGACCATGATTGAGGATATCATCAGTTTGCAACTGAACGAAACTTTTAGCAATCTTTTGCATTGCCACACATGTACCTCCCGCATCCGATTAGTAAATAATTTCTCCTCCTCAGTGCTTCCTTCCCCGGTGCGTCTTGCAGCGATAATCCTCCAAATCCAATTTTCTAGAGATGTTGTCTGCTACAAATCGCCGGATAAGGGAAGACTTTCAATTTCCTTCTGGTCCTTAAATTACTCCTGAGTACCCACCACTACCAAGGCCGAAGCAACGCAATCAGATAAAACTATCCAATTCGGGAGATTGCGTGACATTGCGATACTCGTCCGTTCACTCGTTCGGCAAACAACACGAACTCACATTCGCTCAAGCTCCTGCTGCGTGTGGCCAGGCAGTCGAGCCGAAAGCGATCCTCTGCTGCTGGCCAATGATGTTGAACAAGGAATAAATTTCAAATATAAATTCTATATCACGTTTTATGAATATTTTCACTCTGCTCTTCCTGCGTCTGCACGCGTTCGGACTCTAATGGTATGTCGTATGGAGATGGTGAGTTTCGCGGGATGCTGCGTGAACTCGTCGTCGTTGTCATGCGTTTGTTTTGGCAAGCAATAAAGAAGAAACATTGTTTTCTTAGACCACCTCTGCACTCCCCCGTCGATGAGGTTACAAACGACTGTACGAAAGTGCATATTGGCCATGAGGATGAGCGTGGAATCCACTCTGAGGACAATCAGTAAACTCACCAATTGCCGTCGAGTGCCGTCGAGAGGAGGGAGGGTGGTGGAAAGGGAGAAGTTCCTGTGTAGCATAAATATATTGCAAACAAGCGAACAGGAAAATCTAGCAAATCACCCATGACTCGTGCGGAATACGAGAGGGAAAGTGGTATTCAGCAAGAGAGAAAAAAAAAGTGCAATAAAAAGAGATAATCTTAATTCAATTATTTATTGCTACGACAATGTTCTACATGTAAATTTATGTCCCTACATGTTCCGGAATGAGAAAATTGGACAAGTTGGAGTTAAATTAGTTGAAAAGGGGCTCTGCCGTTAGTAATGAATCTGGATTCTTCTGAAGGATTTCGTGTATATTCCATATACTCATAAAAAACTTCAAAATTTCAAAAATCAAGTTTGAAGAATTTGCCAAAAACCAGTTTGATGAATTGTTGAAAGAGGATATTTTTTTACACTGTGAAAAAACGGTGGGGTTGAATGGGTCACCTGGTCAAACTCTACTAAATTATGATTAAATCTCAGTAACAGTAGTAATCTCGTGGGTAATTTGGGGAGGAGAGTGTACAAGTTAAGGATCGCACAGTATGATGCTTTTTCAAAGGATTAAAAGAATCAATCGCGTATTTTTTTGTTTAGAATTTTTTTATTATTGATCGACTCTCTCTTTACATATTTATTTATTTGTTTATTTGATTTAATTATCAACACTATTTGGTGTCCATATGATTAAAAAAACTATCTTTACGCTAGCAAAAAATGTCTTATGGTATTGTTTCGCGATATATTTAAATTGAAAACAGATGACACACAATGAAAGGCATGTTGCAAAGCAATCATTCCAGAGTTCGTCCCGTACACGGTTCCCCTGTGTTGAACTGTAAGGAGGAAGGCTACGAGCCTGGAATGAAATAGCGGGGACCAGCGAAGGGCAGTCTATTCGATCAGACAGCAAATCCGCGACGATAAGTGCCTTCGCGGCTTCATGACGAATTTGAAGAGTGTCAAAATGAATCATAAGGCAGCGATTCTCGTAACTCGGAAGGTTGAAAGGGTCCCTCCAAGGCAGTCTACGAAGAGCGTATCGGATAAAACGTCGTTGACTTGACTCAATACCTTCGACACCATTAAGGAAATGAGGGTTCCAGATCGGGGAAGCATATTCCAAGGTGGACCTCACCAACGAATAATACAGCGACTTAAGACAGTACACGTCTAGAAATTCTTTAAGCCACTCCGAAAAATGAACCCAGCATTTTGGAAGCTTTCGTTATGATGTATGACATGTGAGAATTGTACGTGAGTTTATCGTCGAGTATAAAACCAAGGTCGTTTATTTGATTGTCTCGTTGCAGAGAGTACCTGAGTACCAACCAAGGAATAACCGAAGATAATAGGAGACTTCTTCTAGAAACAATGCTAACGGTATACTTTCCCGGATTCAACAGCATACAGTTCATCTTGCACCACCTTTGTACTATCTCTGGGCATATAGTCTTGGCCTGGCTTGAGCTGCGAAGTCTGCAAGTCTTCTGCGATTGAGGGCGTTCCGTAGCGAATCCACGCGAGTGCAGATTTTAAGGTCGTCAGCAAAGCTTAGCCGATGAGATTTCAGCAACGGGTTGGCATCGTTGAAATACGAAAAAATCAGGGCCCAGATGCTTCTTTGGGATCGGACGGGCGGAAAACAAAGAGGACAGCTCATAGCCAATTTTAACCTTGAGTGTTCTGCCACAAAGATACGATTTAAACCAGTGAAGTAAGGAGGCGCCAACGCCAAGTCTTTCCAGTTTTGCCACAGCGATGTCATGGTTGATTCTGTCGAAGGCAGCAGATAGGTCCATGTAGACAAGGTCCGTTTAAGAACCAGATGAACTTCCATCCATGATAAAGGAAGTGATTGATAGAAGGTTTGTGGTCGTTGAACGCTTCGGCATGAATCCATGTTGATCGTCGGTATTGTTTCACGTGAAAAATTACGGGTTCCAAAACGGTCACTTCAAATAGCTTAGAGGCTGCGCATAAGATCGAAACTCCGCGATAGTTATCGGCATTTCTTCTAACTCCCTCTATGTGCACGGGAAACATTTACGCTTCCTTCCATAGTGTTGGAAACTCACCGGTCGTCACTGATGACCGATAGATGTGGCGTAATGGTGCTGTCAACGAAGCAATGCAATGTTTTAGAAACACGGATGTAATACCGTCCGCTCCAGCGCTGCTTGACGTCTTCAACTTGTTTGCCGCAGCAACGATTTCTGCATCGTCGATAGGGATTGTGTTGAAATACCGGTCAGACAAAGGTACGTTATTCGAAGCAACTTCGGTTTGCTGTGGCTGGATGGCATCGTTATGGAAAACCCCGTTCCGAGAGATGGATTAACCATTCTCCATGCTGCTCATTGATGTGTCGCCAGAACACCTTAGGATTATGCTTCAGTTTGCTTTGTAGCTTGCGTTGGTGGACTGAGAAGCAGCGTTGAGCTAGCTGCTTGTATGGATGGTTGAGCGTCATGTAATGGATCCGTAATGCTATCGACTGGTGTTTCGAAAACCTACGTAAAGCCGGGCTCTTTTTTTAATTCAGCCTGTGCAGGGTAAATGTCTACCATGGTACTTTTTTCGAGGCTGGAGAGACTTTCTTTGGAACGTGTCTGTCGAGCAAGTAGCTCAAGATGTTGGACAGCGTGGTATTGGCATTATTGACGTCGTTCATGTCGAGGGTTTTGTTCCAGCTCTGCTAAGCACATCAAGAATTTGGTCTTAATCTGCATTGCAGGAGTCATGGTAGGTGGATAGCGGTACAATAGCTGGTTCGATCAGTTCACTAGTCACGAGATTGAGAACAAGTGGTGGATGATGAGGCATCTGTTTTATTAGTGCAGATGGGGCTAGCATGATGCTTGGTGGAGTGTCGGCATGCACGAAGCAAGGTCAAGAGATAGTCCATTTTCATTCATAATGTCGTTAATCTGACGTAAGGATGCAACGGAATAACGATCAAGCTCCGAAACTGACCTCGCGTGGATGCGCAATTAAGAAGGGTCGGGACAAAGGAAGTTGTCGGGTCCACGCCACCATTTGATACCGGGAGGTTGAAATACCCGATTATTACGGTTCCGTCTATAAAGGAGGCATTTCCATAAACTTGTTCAACCGACTTAAGGTGCACATTTATGAAATCATCGTCGCTAACTCTGTCAGAGATACAGGGTCTAATTCTTGCGATTCAACGAGAACCAAACTAGCTTCGCCGACTTTCAAGATTCATCTTCAACGATGTGTGATTCTAGACCATAGGTAAGGAAGTGCAGTCGGAAAGTAGTTATAAACTTCCAAATAATAAATAGGCATGAAAACATGGTTAAAATTAACATACTATTTCAGTTTATTATGAAGCCAACATGTTTACAGATCCAACACGGAAAAACTAGTCACCATATTCATTTCTGTAGAATGCCGCCGTACCTTTGATTTGACACCTGCCATCAAATTCTGCACAGTGACCTTTGTGCACTTCCTGATGCCGCTGCCCAATTTTTCTTAAAATCGGTCATGTTTTGGACACACTGTACCATCTATCTTAAATACACGCGACTCGCCCAACAGCGTTCGATCGGTCGCAACTGGGGACAGTTTGGTGGGTTGATGTCTTTTTCACGAACTTGATGTTATTCTCCGTCAGCCACTGTAGAGTGGATTTGGCGTAATGTGCCGATGCCAAATCTGGCCAGAAGAGAGGAGGACTGGTGCTTTCTATACAATGGTAGCAACCTGTTCTTCAAACATTCCTTTGATAAATCTCAGCATTTATAGTTCCTTTGTATAGAAAATTGAAGAACGCAAGCCACATGTGCAAATAGCTTGCCAAATGAGCACCTTCTGACCGAATTTCTCCATCGCAACAGTCGTATCTGCGGTTGGCACACGTTCCCCAACAGATTTAGTATAAAACTGCGGCCCCAGTAGCGTTCTTGAATCTTCTTTAACGTATGTTTCGTCATCCATCAAAATGCACTGGTCGACATTGTCCAAAATGCAGCTGTACAGCTTTCGAGCCTGGTTTTGGCACGAGACTTTTGTTCCGGAGTTTGTTTGGGCACTTTCTGCTTTTGTACGTCTTCAAGTCATTCCTGCGCTTGATTCGTTGAATCATTCCGATGCTGGTCCTGAACTTCTTGGCTAGATCGCGAGTAGAGGCAGATTTGTTCCGTTGAATATAATCCACAACTTTTTGGTCCAAATCAGGGTGGCTGGAGCCGGGTTTCCGGCCACTTCTTGGTAAATCGTTGAGGAAGCACTCCTTACCAAACTTTTCGATGATGCGTTTTACACTTGCCGGGTGAACATTTACTCTTTTTCGCAATCTGGTTGTAAGTAACACCCTTTTCGGTGCATCAAGTGTGCAGAATTTTCTTTTAGTCTCAAATTCAATTCGCGACATTTTGAATACAACTTTATCAACGGAAATGAATGAACCGAATAATCATTTTTGACATGTAAACAAAGCAAATGGCGCTTACACGCTAAAAATATATACAGTAGTTTATGCGTAATAACGCATCGAATGTAATACAGCTGATCAAAACACCTCCACCAGAAACCTTTCGACTATTTAGTGCACTTCGGTACTTGTAGGACGAAAAAAAAAAAACAGTTATGGAGGGAGTGTTATCATTGACCCATTAAGCCGTGCACACTGAGATTGCTACCAACCATACGGTGGGAGGTCCCGGAGGAGTTGACGGTATTTGACGAGGTTCATGAGCGGCCGTGACAGTTGCTGATCGCTAGCGGTGGTGTTTCGTTAACGTCGGTCTCTGTGAGTCTGGCAGCAGATTCGAGTCGTCAATTTGCAGAGATAGTGTTGGGTCGATGAAGGTTGACTGCAATCAGCGAATTGATACCAGCGTATTTGCCTGGAATCAGAGTTCGAAAGACTCCGTCTTCCAACTCAAACGCAAGACCGGGACGACTGCTGATCGCTGAAAGCGGAGGCTCGACTGCGATGAGAGATTAGAGGCTTCCTTCGAGTTTGCGGCAGGTGAACGTTTCATCCATAACCAAACGCAAGGTTTAGGGTCGCATACTCCATTGATACAATCTCTTCTATGGATGCGGCAACAGGTAGATGTCACCAAAAAATTTCACTCTTTCTGTTATCGGGAACTCCTGGTAAATTATACCTTTCGATTTTGTTGAGGTTTTTGCAAAACGAATCTCCTTTGAACCCAACCATTTTTTATGTCTGGGTCGTCATTCGATTGTGAGCTGCTTATCCGATCACTACGTTGGTTATCCGATGTTCTTGCTGATTAAAACGGGGTAGCTCCCATTTGTTTCATTATTGAAGTGGGCTGGTTGTCCGATGAACTGGGTTGCTAGTCCGGTGTTCCTAGAGGCACGTTCTATGTTTCAGAAGGACTGATATCTTCGTTCTTGAAAACTGTGATATCCAGCGGATATATACCAGATCAACGAAATCCATTCTCCGCAGTTTGCACAAAAGCTGCCTTCCCAAATTCCACATCAAAGAGTGCCGCAAGGTTTGCCTGACACACTGGATGCTGATGTATTACATTCGGTTACCAGAATTGAATGCTTCCAAAAATAAGGTATTGCTTAGTTATCGAAATCAAGTAACGTCTTTTATATCTGACTTCACTTTATTCTCTGACCAAAGAAGTAGATGCTTAAGGTAAGTATTTGTTAGTAACTCCGTAAATGGAAGTCATTCAAACCAAAGAATATAACATTGTCTCCTTTTCTTCTTGGCTTCTTACTGCCAAAGATCGTCGGCACCCATATCGTAATCTTCGAATCTCAATGGGCGACGAACCTGTCTCTTCGGTCGACTAACTTCATTCGAACGCTTTTCCTCTGATGCAGTTTCGGTGGATGCTCCACTGGTGGGCTCCACCCGTTTTGACCCTTTTCTTTGCTAAAGGTTTTCATCCTGGATTGTGGTAGCTTATTCAGGTGTGCTGAAGCAGTACCCTCCGGCGTCTCTACAAGAATACTGCTTCCCTCCTTCTTCACTACTGTGCATGGTTCAGGAAGTAACGGAGCAGATAACTTGTGCTGTTTTGCTGGATTCCGCATCCACACTTGGTCTCCTTCTGAGATGGTCGATTCCTGGACTTTTTTGGTTCGATCGTAGCGAGCTTTTGCCACAAGTTTATACGACAAATCTCTCTTTCTTTCTACCTATTTCTCTCTCTCTTTCTCGCATTTCTTCATCATCCGTCTGGGATCCGTTTTCCAAATGCTAACTCCACTTGAGATCTTCCGGTAGCTGAGAGGGGCGTCAGGGAATATACGTAATTCGGCTGTGATTCGCAGAATCTTCAAGATGCTGCTGTTCTACCTCTCTACCTCCCCATTAGCTTGGGGTCAATATGGAGTTGTATGTTTTAGCTGTGTACAGTAGTACATGCAGAATTCCATCATTTCTGCTCGAAAAATTGTTAGCGGTATCCGTCATGATCGGGTCCGGTAGGCCCATTCTCATTGAAAATTGGTCAAATTCGCTTCAAAATGTTGGTTGTAGTGTTACGGCGGAGTATTTCTTTGATTTTATACCTGCTATATAGATCGATGATCACGAGAAGCGAATCTCCTAACGGAAGCGGTCCTAGAATGTCCATACTGATAAAACTCCAGGGCGATTGAGGAATTTAGCATATAGCCATTGGTTCCGGACGAGTTGGTTGGCCGACAATTTGGCAATCCATGATTTCAGTCTACTCTCTCGGCATCGGATCACCAGAGGCAACTATCACCGATATAACTGGTAACTGTTCCAGCGATGTGTCAACGGCTTTGTCGATAACGATGCGATCCCCGAGACGCCCGAAAACATCGACCGACATCTGCGTAACATCGACGAAGCAATCTCTAGGGCCCAACAGCAACATGTTCCTTCAGTAAACCAGGTGAGTGATTCTCAGAACCTTGACAGGACTACCAAGTACACTATCGGAATCCGTAATTCGATCCGAAAATAAATTCAACGCACCGGTCTTCCTCACCTTAAGATTAATTCGAACCGCCTTTCTAAAATTATTCACGCCAGAACGATGGATCTCAGAAGTATGCGTTTCGAAGCCAAAATTCGCTCTCTCCCAGGTTTTGCAAATTTTTTTTTGGAAGTTGACCAACATTCTGATGAATAAGCCAAGACCAATTTCGCCGCTTGGTCCACTAGGCCAGACGGAGTTCCCACCTCAATTTATCACCCCTGTTGAAAAATCCAATGCACTGAGTCAACATTTTGTGAACTCACACAACCTTGGCCAATCTACTGTGAGCCCACATGAGCCTGCGGTTATGGAGGGAATGTCTAGAGTCGCTGAAACACCGACAGTTGTCCCTGACGATGGTCCCTGACGATGGTATCAGCTAATGAGATGCTGCTGGCATCAAGCGAATCAAGAATCTGAAAGCCACTGGTGTCGACGGAGTCATCCACGTCGAGTTGAAAAACTTGAGTGTTGATGTCTTCCAACACCTTACAGCGATTTTTAGATGTTGGGAGCTTGGCTACTTTCCATCTAGCTGAAAAATAGCCAAAGTAATCCGTATTCTCAAGCCTGGCAAAGATCCTACCAGCGCTAAAAGCTTTCTTCCCATCAGCCTATTGACCTCCATCTCGAAGCTGTTCGGAAAGCTGATCTTTAGCCGTTTTCTGTATTTTGCAAACCAGAATAACATCTTCCTGCAGGAACAATTTGGGTTCAGGAAAGGTCACTCTACCATCCACCAACTGACGCGAGTAACTAATATCTTCAAGCGGAACAGGTCCGCTGGAAAAACATCTGCCATGACATTATTGAACGTCGAGGAGGCGTTCGACAATGTCTGGCACGGTGGTCAGGTGCTTCAGCTGCATCGATACAACGTTCCAATCTAACGTTTACATTAATGGACTTTTTTCGGATTGTGATAAAAAAAGAAGCTAAGACAGATAATTGCTTTTGATAAATTTCCCATAGAAGGTAATTATTTAAGCTTACTTGCAAAAAAAAAAATCATGGCGAATGTTGATTTTTTTTTTGCAAGTAAGGTGGACGAAAACTTGCGTGTAGGCATGTTTTTGAGTTCTTTCTTCGTTTTATTCATCAATTCCTCCTCAGTGTTCGCGACAAAATTGTTGGAGTAGATCTCACGCTTCAGGTTGGCCCAGAAATTCTCGATGGGACGTAGCTGGGGGACGTTGGGCGCCGACTTGGGCACCACATCGATATTCAGCCGCTCCATCTCCTCTAACGATTACGTAATTGCCTGCAGCTCCAAAACCAGTGGCCAAGACTTCCACTTCCTGACATGTATGTTCATGTTTGCCAGGTACTTTTTCACTGTTTGGCCGGTTGAACCGACCTTCCGGCCAAGCGATGTAGCTACTTTTCTCTCGGTCTTCCTCTGCAGCATCCTTTGGAGCTTCTTGTCGCTCAGGGCCGTCCGGAACCGGGTTTTCTTTCGATGCTATGATTGTTGTCAAATAGTGCCAAGATGTTGTAGATACCGGAACGGTCATATCCGGCGTCCACAAAGTGCAGCACGATGTCCGTTTTCGACGCGGCGGGGTGCCATTCTTTGAACGCGCACACTTCTGAACGGAGTTGCTCCACTGTTTTTGCCGTCACGGTTCGAGTTCGACTGATAGAGCTGTCAAATTTTGTCTGCTGTCGCATGGGTTACTATGATTGATGCTGCACGGGTAGTTTCGTCAGTGTGGGTGTAGGTAAACCGATGAAAAATTGGCAATTTTTGTCCATTTTTTAAATGAAAACTTTATGTTTTTCTTTTCTATATAGGGTTTTATTTGAAAACGTTGAAAAATCAGAGCGTTACACTATAGTCAAAGGTTTATGAACGGTAATAAATCTCGTTTGACAGAACAGAATGACTTCATTGATAGCCCATTGATCAGGAAAACTTGCAAATGTTTTCGATAAAATTTTCTAATAAGTATTAGTATAAGTAATTAAAATAAGTAGTTCAACTTTTTCCTTAAAAATGTGCTACTTTTGCTTACATATAAATCAGCTTATGAAAGACTTAAAACATGGTTTTCCCTTTCCGGGTCCTCAAAAACGTGTTCAATTGTCTTCATCTTTTCATTTCGTTAGGTTTCATTCGATGTCAATAATATAGTCATAGCCTCCCCACTTCCCGTTTCCTTTTTTTTTATTTGTTGATGGTGTGTAATTTTATAACTGAAGTCCGCCCTCTCTAATGAAGTTTGTAAGTAAGTGAAATGTTCGTGATTTAGCCTAAACATCCATTGCATATTAACAAAAGGAGTACATTTCGGATTGATTGAGGCATTAAGTCGAGGGTGGTAAATTCGACAGAGATTTTTCACTAAGCCCGAACTGACAACGGTAAACAATGGCTCAGTATGTCGAAAGTTTGATAAAACGGGACACCAACGCAGTCATACATTAACCTTGCGGTTATATCTCTGAAATAACCCACCTCTAATTTTTTAAATAAATACATTCCTCAGAAACGTCATGTAAAACCACACAAGAAAAAACAAAAATTATAAATATAAAAACTAAGTAATAAAGATGGTAAGCCGTTCTGGCTAATCAACTAAAATGCAACATAAAATGTGAAAATTAAAACAAGCAATAAAGATACAATTTGGTAGTAGAGCAGATTTTCAGTCCTAGCCTAACAGTTATGAAAAACAAATTCCTCAGTAATTAGGGCAGACAATGTTTGTTTTTTCACAATTGAATGCAATAGTTCATCTTAAAATTTAAGCTTTATTTAATCTCGTATAATTGGTTAAATATAAATCCCTAATATCAACTAGTTTTGATTTTTTTCTATCTGGAGTTAAATAGATATTCCACATTTTCAAAATTATTATTAAATGGTAAACAAAGGCGTCCTCTCATCTTCTAGACAAACTATTCGAAGAAGAAAAAACCTCGAATGTTCTTGTAACTAATTTTGACTCACTACAATCACAGACCTAATACCACAGTGGTTATAGCAACATGCGTTCAAATCTACCTCTAACCCAACTCCGATTCTCAACCATTTCCCGGACTTCGTGACATAACAAGTGTGACCCGATTTCAGCCCGACGCTGTTGATTCGATAATAATTATTTACTTTAATTTCATTTCAGTCACTGAGTTATTGCGCTTCCGTCTTCCATCGCCATCGTGCGGTTTTATTGGAGTGCGTGCCGAAGACGCGTTCGAAGCCATCAGCGCCAAGGCGGGGGAAAGGTTTTCATTCGGGAAGCAAAGTGAGAAAACTCAATCGGCCATAAAGCGAGTTCTTTGTTCCCAAATGGAATTGATGTTCTATTTTTTTTCTTCCCCACTCTGTTCTGGTGACGTGTAGAAAGGGAGTAACACACATCTGGTCGTCACTTTTGTGAGAGTTCCCATGGCGCATTCTTGATAGGTGGCGTAATTTTGGCCCCGCCGCTAGTCGCCGTCGTCTTCGTCAAAGTATACTATTTCAACGTCATCATCAACATCATCGGCGTCGTCGCTGGCTTCCCTTGCGGCCAAAAACAACACAAAGATGCGTGGAGCTGTTCTTTTGGAGTATCGCCCGGCTAAGCATGTGGTTGCACATGTTCTGTTTGTTTAGTCGCCCTAGAACTGGAACATCTGTGTGGAGCCAGTAAGCGGAGCCATTACTTGTTGTCTTCTTGAGAGGTGGTTCAAATTCGAACAAAGCGCGTCTGTGAACAGGTTGTAATTTGATGATCAATTTCTTCTTCGGCGAGTTATCTTGATTATGAATAAATGGACTCATGTGTACAACTTCCATCCAAACGGATTCATGGCATACACACACACACACACCATTGGCAACAATATATCGCATTACCCCTATCTCCCGGGTAGAAAATCCATAGCCACAGGTGCACATTCTAAGCTGACATTAAATTTTAATTTGAAAACAATCGGAATTTATCTTGTAGTCGTGTTTGGCGGCATTTGTTGTCAGCCGTCTTGTCGCATTCTGTTGAGAATATGAACGCCAGTCAGCAAACAGTATAGGAAGGAGCGCAAGGAGACTCATGTGTTTGCATCGCACCGTGTTTTCTGTGTGACTTACACACCTATTCTAAATGGACTGCTGGCTCCCAAATGATTCTCCCTTTTCAGAACGAGAACCAATGTAGGTACCAATGTATTTACAACCGGAGATTGACGACGACGACAACGACGACAACGGGTGGCGGGTGTTGAAAATAACGAATGGAACAATGTTGTACATTTCTAAATTCACCAGACGGGTGCGGCTTTCTCAGTAGGGCGATGGTGATCGCACTTAGTCCGTAGCTAGGTGCACGTTTTCAGGTTATCCGCGTCGTGAAAAGACAAAGAATTTACAATTAATCATCGTGGAGAATCTTACCGGTGTGGCAATGACAGACGTGCGGCGCGGCGCACTGTGTCACACTCTCAGGGCAGAAAGGTCTCGCAGGAAAGGCTTAGCGAGATTCCACGCTGACTGCTAGGCAACACTGTGAACGGGACGGTCGGATTGTTATAGACGTTTGCCATAGACAATTAGTAAGAATAACTACCTTCAATCTGCAAATCATCTATCATCGTCTGCTGTGCGAAACGAAACTGCGATCCGCTTGGAGGAGATGATATGTTGGGCGGTAGAAACTGTCCGGCTTGACGATACCTTCAAAACTTATTACTCGTTGTCTACTTCATCAGCAGAAGCGCCGGAGTTAATGACCTGTCGGGAAATTACTTTGTTGCTCATGCGTTTTCCTCAGCAGGCAATTACAGAGCAGGTGCTTCTGCCATTTGTGGTTTTAATAAAGGAAATTTTATGCAAATTACGTGCCATTGTACGTAAATAAAACAATTATTCAAGTGTTTTTGAAAAATGTCCGGAATTACACCGGCGAAACAAGAATCTGAAAAATAATGCCGAAGTATAGCTGCTGTGCAGAATTTCAGCAATACTTTTCTTCAGAAGTGCTTCAAATTGATTTTTTGATTTTCGGAAACTAGTCATTTTCTATATCGAAATGGAAACAGCAAAAAACAAATGTAATAACTCTTATTTCAAAATTTTATTTAAATTTTTGCCATTTCATGCCAAACCGATGATAAAGTATACATTTTTGTGAAAGTTGGGGTGATTTCCTAATGGATTTGTCTTTTCATCTTCTGTATTTGAATATAGTATAACAATTAGTTAAAAACTTCTAGTCCTATCAGATTTGCTTATCGATTAACCACCTTGGTGGGATTGGTTTGTTTTGAATTGAAGAAGCCCTATAACTATAACCTATTCCTCCCTAATCTACTATGTACAACTAACCTACTATATACAGATTTCTTATCAGCTCAAGTTCCGATATGTTACATTTGTGTACATTGTGATATTACTAATTTTCATATCTATTTTCGTCAAACAGTAAACTTATATTCGTTACTTCAGGGGACCACTCAACCCTTGTGCCGTCCATGATTATTGTACACGCCGGGGGAGGTTTCGGTTTGGGTGTTTGCCGGTGTAGATAAGCAATGCTAGTTTTTGTAGTGAAATTTAAAAGAATTTGCTCGCGTTCCCTTGCGCTGAACTGGCCGGCTTGTCGTGCCGCAAGGGCTCAGTAGGAATTCTTGCTAAAGACCCGAAGATAAGTGTCAGTTCCATTGTAGAAATATCACAAGTAGTTTTTCTACCTGCTAAATGTCGCGAACGGCCGAATTGTCCAAGCCAGGTAAATCCGCCATACTGGATTGTGAGAACCAGTCAGTCGACCACCGGCTGCTGTTCTGGATGTTGATCGGTGTTGACAAGTGAGGGCGATACCCAAGTAACTATATTAGATTTATTCCAGCCGTATAGCACTCCTCCCGGCTTTGTTGATAAATCAACATTCAAAACTGTTTTGTTCACCAATACCCCCTATATGCATCATTAAAGCCAATATATTGTCAAAGTGGCTCACTGTATAGACGGTTGTTAAGCAAATGTATAAAACCTTTACAAGACCATAAAGATTTTGAAAATGTTCTAGTGAAAGATGTTATGACCACTTGAGAACCTTCATAAAACCTATTGCCTATCATCAAAACCAGCATAGGGCCAAATGGCCAAAGCTGTCAAACTTCACAGTGAAATCGTGGTTGGTTTTTGTTGTTCTGCTTTGTTCGATTCTCTGCTCGTCTGATTCATTTGACAGTACATAATATCGAAGAAAAAAAGTTTAAGTCTTGCGGGAAATTTTGTTTGATAGCAAAATGTCCAAAACAAATTGAGTTTTTCAAAGCTTATCATGCTCCTTATCATATGTGTATTAAATTTCATGGTGAATATTGGCGAAAATAAATACATCAACAAAAACAAAATTGAAATAAATATCTATATATATAAAAATGGATTTCTGTCTGTCTGTCTGTCTGAACCTCATAGGCTCGAAAACTACTGAACCGAACAGCGTGAGATTTTGTATGGAGAAGGTTTTGGGGCCAGGAAAGGTTCTTATGATGGTTTGAGACCCCTCTCTCCTCTGAAAGGGGGGGCTCTCATACAAATGAAACACATTTTTCTGCATAACTCGAGAACTGATTAAGCAAAGGAACCCAAATTAAGCATGCGGAAGTTTTTGGAGGCAAGCAATGTTTCTATGCTAGTTTGAGACCCCTCCCCTCTCTAAAAAGGGAGGCTCCCATACAAATGAAACAGAAGTTTCTGCATATATCAAGAACTATTCAAGCAAAAAGAACCAAATTTGGCATGTGAGGTTTTCTGGTGGCGAAAAAATGTTTCTACGGTAGTTTGAGACCCTCTCCGCCCTCTCTGGTAGGGGGGGCAGGGCTCCATACAAATGAAACACAAGTTTCTGCATAACTCTAGAACTAATCAAGTAAATGGAACCAAATTTAACAGGTAGAGGTTTTTGAAGCCAAGAAATGTTTCTAAAGTAACTCGAGACCCCTCCGCCCTCTGTAAAAAGGGGGCTCTCATACAAATGAAACACAAATTTGTGCATAACTCGAGAATTAATCAAGCATATGGAACCAAGTTTGGCATGTCGAGGTTTTTGGAGGAGAGAAATGTTTCTTTGGAATTTTGGACTCCTCCACCATCTGGAAGGGGGTGGGAGGGGAGTTTCCATACGAAAACAACACAAATTTCTACCTAACTCGAGAACTAACCAAATAAATGGAACCAAATTTGGCATGTGGAGGTTTTTGAAAGAAATAAATGTTTCTGAGGTGGTTTGAGACCCCTCCATTTTCTGGAAGGGGAGACTCCTATAAAATGAAACATAATTTTTAACATAACTCGAGCGCCAATGAAGCAAATGAAACCAAATTTGGCATGTTGATGTATTTGGAGGCAAGAAATGTTTCTATGGCACGTCACCACCCCTCCCCACTTTAAATGGGGGGGGGGGGTGCTCCCATACAAATAAAAAGCAAATTTCTGCATAACTCTAGAACTTATCAAGTAAATGAAACCTCATTAGCATATGGGGGTTTTTGGAGGCCAGATTTCTATATACATAAAAATAAATTTCTGTCTGTCTGTCTGTCTGTCAGGCCCTTATAGACTCGAGAAGTTCTGAACCGACCAACGTGAAAATTTATTTGAAGGGGTTTTTGGGGCTGGAGAAGGTTTTTATGATTGTTTGAGACCCCTACTCTCTCAGGAAGGGGCGATCTCATCCAAATGAGACACACATTTCTTCATAACCCGAGAACTAATCAAGCAAATCGAATCCAATTTGACATGTGGGGGGTTTTGAAGGCAAGAATGTTTCTATGGTAGTCAAGACCAAAAATGAGAACTATCCAGGTTACTTAAACACAAATCGTGTGTTTCTCGGATAAGAAGCATGTGTTGATAGAAGTTTGAGCCCCTGCTTATTCAAGAAAAAAAAACCATAAACGTGCCAGTTATATTAAATTTTCTTTTATTTAGTTGCAAGCGTAGCAGCGCACGCACCGGGTTCAGCTAGTATTCGATAAATTAATCATGAATTTCCTGAAATTTTTTGGAATTCAATAAGGTTATCAGAAACAATGCCAAAATTGGTCTCTGATCTACAGTTCATTTGTATTATATTTAAAATTTGGAATTTATTTTTCCACATTTCAATTATTTATTATATTTCAATATGGCCAAATTATCTTCGTAATGGCTACTATAAAACTATTTGGTCATTTGGTGAGCTTTTCTCAATGCCAATTTGCTGTTTAAGGCATTTTCTGGAGACAAAATGGTTCCAAATTGCTTTTTAGACTGATCATAATAAGATAATTTGAATGAGTCCTAAAACGGCGTTTAAAAACAGCATCGTACGAGTTCATAAAGTGAAAATAAATGCTTTGGTAGGAGTAAAAGGAACTTTAGAAGACAATGTTTTCTTTGTAAAGAAGCTGTGTAGGTTCTCAGAAACCTGACTGAAACTTGAAACCTATGGGCACTTCTTTTTTTTCTGTAGAGCCAAAACATAACTGCATCCATTTATTAGGATTATTCTTGCATGACCCATATTTGATTTGGTGCAAGTTAAATATCCTGTCACAATTAAGGTGTGATGAACATTGATTGGCATAGCCACTGATCCCAGTTAGGCTCGACTTGTTTTATAAAGTCTAATACCCTACCAGGATTGTTTTGCCAAATTTCAGGAGATTTTAGCAGCCCCTTTCCAAATATTGACATTCTTTGATTGAATAATGCTCCACAGCTGCAGAATATATGTTTTGCCGTTTTAGTTTCAAATTGGCAAAAACAGCATTCTGTAGAATGAATTCTTCCAATTTTATTTAAGTGAAACTTAGCCTGGCAGTGACCAGTTAACAGACCAGTAATTACCCGAAGGTCTTTTTTACTAAGATTTAGTAAGATCCGGGCTCTAACAGCACTTGGTCTTGTAAATCTCTTGGCTTATCTGCATGTATCCGTAGCGTTCCAGTTTGATTCTACCATGGACATTTCCCAATTTTTTATTTCAGTCGTCAGAGCACACTCTGGGACTCCACAAAATGGTTCCGGACCAATTAAATTTGATGCTGAACCTTCTCACAATGGCCGGGCACCCAGTATAAAGTAACTTCGTTCCTACTGGCCAATTGTCTTAAAGAGAGAATGCATTCCCACACTAGCTTAGATTTACATGTGAAAGCTTTAAGCGCATTGAGAGCTGCTTGACTATCGGAAAAAATGCAGATCTTTGCAAATCTGTATTTCCTCGTTAAACAAATATTCACACATTCAATAATGGCATGAATTTCTGCTTGAAATACCGTTGGACTATGTCCCATAGCATACCTGATTCTAGGGCCATTATCCCCGGCTCCCGTATTTTCTCCCATTTTCGACCCATCCGTGTAAAACACAATGAAGCCTTTACGCAAACTAGGTCCACCAGACTTCCATACATAGCGGCTTGATTTAACCTTTAAAGAGAACTTCGTAGTTTGACTTCGTTGTCATCCAGTCTTCTATTGTTTTAACATCTGAGTTTAACTTGAAATCTTGAGGATCTTTAAATGTCGTACCAGATCACCATCTAAAATCTTATTGTATGATTTGAATTGCAGGGTACTTTTAGCTGCCTACTGCTTCACAAATTGATGTAAAGGTAACATGTTAAGAAGGGCATCCAAAGCAACACATGGTGTACTTTTCATTGCTCCAGTTATTGATACACAGGCAAGTCTCTGTAGTTTGCCTAGCTTTACTTGGGTTTACCTCATTAAGTTTAGGCCACCATATAAGCGAAGCATATGTGATTTTTGAACGAACTATTGCAGAATAAATCCAATAGACAGTTTTCGGTCGAAGTCCCCATGTTTTACCCACTGCTCTACTACATACCCATAGGGCGTTTGTGCCCTGAGTAATAACCTTGTCAAGATGAGAGTTCCAATTCAGTTTTTTATCCAAATTAACACAATGGTATTAAACTTCTTCCGCAAACTGAACTTGAACTCCATTGAGAGTAGGCTGTTTTAAATTTAGCTTTCTCCTTTTGGTAAAAGGTACTGTAACAGTTTTAGAAGGGTTTACATTTAAGTCTTCTATTCTACACCATTTTACAGTTATATTGAGAGCAGTTTGTAACCGACTGGATATCGTGTCATCAAACTTCTCACGAACTATTGTAGCTAAATCGTCAAAAAACCAATAACCTCGTACCCTTGCTCTGCTAGTCTTTTAAGGAGTTCGTCTACTACTAAGGACCACAATAAAGGCGATAGAAGTCCTCCTTGAGGATAGTCCTTAATCGATCTAATAGTTAGTTGCACACCTCTCAGATCAGCAGAATTTTCTCGGTCTATTAGCATCGCCATAATCCAGTCGATAATACAATTATCCAGGCCCATTGCTTCCATAGCGGAGTGCATTGAGCTATAGGATGCATTATCGAATGCTCTTTCAATATCAAGAAAAGCAACCAAAGCTATTTCTTTGGCTTGAAGCGATTTCTCGAGTTTGTTAACTAGCGATTGTAGCGCCGTTATTGTAGATTTGCATAATAAGACCAAATTGATTGTTAGTGGCCTCCATAAAACTTTAATAAAACTTAATAAAGCTCTATGGTTTTTGCAATGATACTTGGGTACCACTTGCTTACTCGGCTTACTGTTTGAGCTAGTTACTAGTTTATTACATAGTTTTATAGTTTAATTTATTGTTTTTGTTGTGTTGTTTTACATATCATATGTTTTTTCGTCTTGAGAATGCATTTAATTAGAAAAAAAATAAAAACCTTCCTAACTACAATAACTTAAGCTAAATTAAACAGCTGTCTAATGAACAGGCAGGATTCTCCGAACCTTCCCAGGATCATGTGTTTTTTTCTCGCAAAGGGCCTTTAGGCCAGCCAGGCGATGGATCTCGAAATTTCTGCTTCTCGGAGGACAGTTCTGAATCATCCGAAAGATGATGTTCTGAACTTCCTGAAGTTTTCGATGATGGCAATTGGTGCAACTCTCCCAGATTGGAAAACCGTACTCGACCACGGAAAGAATGATTTGTTTATGAAACGCAAGCTTGTTCCTGGTCGATAGAGTGGATTTTCTGTTGATCAGCGGTTACAGTTATCTTACTAAGGTTCTGCACTTGTTTGATGTTTTGTCAACATGCGATCGGAACAACAACAACTTGCTATCTAGGGTCAGACCGAGGTAGACTACTTCCACGGATCTTGACTTTGACATCTCGTTGCGAAATGAGTCGTGGTAACTTCGAATGCGGAAACAGAATCGTCTGGGTTTTAGCTGCATTGATACAAATCTTCCAGCTGTTGAAGTAATCGGACAGAAAATTGAGGCCCTCCTGAAGTTTTTTTCAGTCAGAGCTCGTATCACTCGACCCTTGTAGATGATGGAAATGTCGTCCGCAAACATTGATAACAAACCACCACCCGGCAGGGGAGGAACATCTAACGTGAAGATGTTGAATAGGATAGGGCCTAAGAGGCTACCCTGGGGGACACCAGCATCAACGTTAAACGTATCAGAAAGGGAATTTTCAGGTAGACCTGAAATGACCTGTCCAACAGAAAGTTTTTGATGATCTTAACAAGATAGATCGGGAAGTTGTTCCGATGCAGCTTAAGCACCAGACCATCGTGCCAGACATTGTCGAACGCCTTTTCGACGTCCAACAATGCCATGGCAGATGTCTTTCCAATGGACCTGTTCCGTTTGAAGACGTTAGTTACTCGCGTCAGTTGGTGGATGGTAGCGTGACCTTTCCTGAACCCAAATTGTTCCTGAAAGTAGATGTTATTCTGGCTTGCAAAATCCAGTAAACAGGATCTTTTCCAGGCTTGCGAATAGGGATGACTTTGAATGTTTTTTCAGCTAGATGGAAAGTAGTCAAGCTCCCAACATCTGTTGAAAGCCGCTGCAAGGTGTCGGAAGAAATCAACACTCAAGTTTTTCAACTCGAGGTTGACGACTCCGTCGACACCAGCGGCTCTCATGTTCTTGGTTCGCTTGATGGCAGCTATCACCTCATTAGCCGATATAATACTGTCATCAGGGACAAGAGAGAGAGAGAGAGAGAGAGAGAGAGAGAGAGAGAGAGAGAGAGAGAAAGAGATAGAGAGAGATCAATTTTTTTTACAAATCCAAAAAAAAAAACAAAAAATTATATATACATACTTATAAATAGCGTCTCAACTAATACTCTTTGAATATTGCAATGTTCAGAAGATCGGTTTTAAATTTAATTTTGTTTTATTTGATGACAAATGTGGTGAGTGGATTACACTCTAAGTTGATATGTTTTTGGTCATTTATTAAAAAATCAACTTTTATCCATATCTAGAAAACTGTTCTACTTTAATTTGACGGCATTTTTGAATTCTGCATAAAATTTCACATTAGAAATGATGATCAGCTTACCGTGTCCATAAATGCTGTAAACTAGTGTTATCAGACAGCTGGTAAACTAGGCTTAAGCTTTTGTCGTTTAAGGGTTACTAAAAGTAAACTGGTACGCACAAAAAGATCTGTAATTCGTGATTCAAAAAATTTAAATAAATCCATTAATGGTTGCCCTCCAGTATTTTAATGAAAACTTTAAAGTTACATCATTAGATGGTTACATCTCTCCAGTTCGAACGAAATCTTGAACCTTTCTTTTGATTGAGCCCATCAGCGCCCGTACTGTGGAAACGGACACCGCATTTGCTGGATGTCCTTTACTGCCCTTCCGTTTCGTCAAAATCGCTGCTTTGAAATTGCCAAGTATTTTTCAAATGGTAGAAATTCGGGCAATTCAAAGGATTCATGCATTAAAAAGTAAATATATAGATCTACTACACTTTAACCTTTACTCTGCTCGCCACCAATGGATGGTACCATAGAAATGGAGTCTTCTTCCACTCTCACAAACTCGCACCTATCGAACAATCAGCAAAAATCATTCCTATAGAACGGCAAATGTACTTTTTGATTCCCACACAGAAAAAAATAATTAATTTTAACAAGCGTGTAAAATTTCCCTTCGTTTAATTCCAAGCCAACGTAGGCGTAAACAACGAAATTGTTTGCAATTTTTCATGTGCCATACAACAATGTTTGAAATCTTTCATACAACAGGCTAGATTCAGACGTTATCTGGCTTAAATTTACATGAAATATCCCATTATTCTCTGCCAAATCAAGCATTCCCTTTATGTGCATTAGATAACGCAGAAAATTCAATGTTTCTTTTTATCTGTGCAGCGTGTGGTTTGGGATAGGCTTTAACTTAAAAAACCTCGTCAAATGTGTGCATAAGTGCACAATAATTTATATAGCGAGCTCGCGGTCGAATAAGGTCAAGTCGTCAGCACAAGCAGTGATTAGTGCACACTCAATTATTACGGATTAAGTGGAAAATGACGGTGTTTCAGTACCCCGATACCACAGCATTAAGAGATTTCTTCCCGATCAAGGAAAGGGGCCATTTTCTCGCCTAATCACGTGCATGATCGCACCTACGGCTCCAGAATTCTAGCCTCTTGCATGCACTGTTGGAACCTGAACCATATTTTTGCATTCCATGTGTTGAAGATTCGTTGTGTATTTCGATACAGACTATTTACCAAAATTTGAACTGCCTATTCTCAAGCAACCATCTGCTACCAATCACAGAAAAAAATAATTAATTTTAACCACCGCGTAAAATTTCCCCTCGTGTAATTCCAAGCCAAAGGAGCGTAAACAACGATATTGCTTGCAATCTTTCATACATTAAATATCTCATTATTTTCTGCCAAATCTAGCATTCCCTTTATGTGCATTAGATAACGCAGAAAATTCAGTGTTTCTTTTTATCTGTGTAGTTATCGGGATGAAATTCTTTGTCGCTCTCTACTCTCAGATGAAGACAATTCGTGTCATATCGAACTGTTAACGTTAGACTAATTAAAGTTTCTTAAACTAAATATGGATATCTTCAACAGTCGCCAATGCCATTGTTTGAGGAGCACGATCAACCCGGACATACCATTAGGTAAAAATTGGGTGAAAATGGAAATCTGGATCGCTTTCTGGCCCAGAATAACGGCAAGCTGAACAGAAAAGGCCTTCAACAGGTAAAATGTATCATCAGCAAGTTGGATGGCAGACACGATGGCTAACGTGATGTTACCTCAATAGAGGGCCTTTATTTACAGGCTTGGTTATACTCACACGACGCATGCCACCTCGTCGCAACTGGGCATCGCGTTACGATTGATCGGCAAGACGACGACACTCCCTTGAGACTATCCGACGGCGAAGCAAGATTCGCAACTGTGGTGTGACGAGTTGATACGGTGCAACCAGACATCGTGGTAGTGTGACAGAGGTCCGAATAGCGTGCAACGAGTGCACCTCGAGCGACGGTAGTAAATCCGTTACGGTTGCACTCTTTGCAACAGAGAAGAGTGACGCGACCATGATACATCATCGTCTTAGTACAACAGAGGCCCGAGTGGAATGTGACGAGTGCATCCAGAAGATAGTGCTTGGGACTAGCATATACATTCGCAATCTGTAAAAACTGGTGATCCCAAACTAAGGCAATACCGGCGCTGGCCTCGCCCAAATGCAGGTCAAGTAGGGAATGTTGACGTGATACTCGCTTTACTGGAAGCCGAGAACACCTCTGCACTTTCAGGAGAAATCACTGGGATGTTGACTAAAATGGTTGGGTTTGCAGCCGGACCTGTTTTGGTTAACGGTGTGCTGAGTTCAACTGACGTCGACAGTGAATTTGATATTTTACTAGCGTATGTGTCCCTTAACTCAGCCTATTATGCAATGATCGATTACATTTTTTATTATAACTCATAAAGTTTGTAGGCTTTAAGTGAGATCCAACAAGTTAAACAATTTCTAAGATAAGGTTGATAAGACATTCGGTAGTATTTATAACGAAAAGTTAAACAACTCATTTTATTAAGTCAGAAACATTATGGATTTAATGTCGGTCTCTAAGCACCAAATTGGTTCTATTCATGGATGCAACATCGTCCCATTCGATGGATTTATTACTAAATGCAGTCTTTGGTGGTTTTTTTTTTCTAATTTTATGAATTAAGACATTGCTAGCTGTGTTCGATATACTTAATATAACATTTCCCAAAACAAACAAAAATAAAACTGCCTCGAAACACTTAAGCGATGTACATATATGATGTGTCAGCCATTCAATAATGAAAACATTATAATTCACTATACAATGATTTTGTTCCTTCGGTTTGTGTTTAGTTGAGTAATTTGAATACAAACAACGGCAAATTCATGCATTTCCACTTGAAATTTTACCAATTACAACCTTTTTTTTCTACGTTATTGATACAACAGGCCAAAGTTGGGAACATACAAAAAAATATGTCCCTAACATTAGGTCTACGATTTTTTTTGTAAAATCATTGTTAGTTTACCTATCTGAACAGTTAGTTTGTAACGTCTAACTTTTTTCTGTACATCCAGACTGCATTACTTGCTTTATCGATTACTAAATTTAGATTACTTGAGCCAAATTTAGATCACATGAAGATCGTGTAGATCATCTGTTCAGCTTAACCAGTGAAATCAAGATGCCCCAAAAGTTCAAGAAATCGAAAATTACGCGGAAGTGAACAACTATAAGTTGACTAATATTGTCTCAATTGCTTCGGATTACATCGGTCATCCTAACAGCAACATGATACATCCCCTTACCCTATGTTCCCGATTCATTCTCTGTACAGAGATGCACATTAAAATTATTCAAATTTTGGCACCGATTTAAACCAACAGTATGGATGCTATTTGGGGCCACTCACAAGTATGGGTGCTTAATTTAAGCAAAATACAAAACATATGTTAGAGCATCGAGTTTGAGGACCGATTCAAACCAACAGTAGGGATGCAGAGAAAGTTCATGAAGTGCCATTAGATGCTTAGCTGTTGAATTAACCGGAAATGTCAATTCTTTTGCGTGATAAGCGGTTTCTGAGAAACGCGTGTGGAGTTCGGAGGTGACATCCGAGATATTTTCACCAAGCAAGGCTTCAGCCAGAGGGCCGTCAAGCACAACTCTGTCTATTGGTCCAGATAGACGAGTAGAAACGGATGTTGGTTCAAGTTACTCGACCTGCTCTGTCCAGTTTGTAAAGTACCTGAACACAAGGAACATTCTGAGGAGTACCCCGTAGCTGCAGATGCTATTATCCGAAAATACTTCATGGACATTTACTTCGATATCGCCTATACCAGAGCGGAAGCAGTGAAACTGGCGATAGATGTACGTTAGGCCATCCCTTATTTTGAAAAAAAAAGCTAAGTGAAGAGTTCCACCTCTTGAAATATTCGTCTTGACTAGAAAACAAACATATTTAAATTTTAAGACCGTACGTTGACGATAAGTGCTCCCCCAACGGACCTGAAGAAATGGTAGTACGGGTGACTACCCACGCGATGGCAAGCACGCTACTGTAGTGTATGGTCTTGCAGGTCGACCTTGATCAGTGTCGTTAGGTTGATAACATTTTATGATAGTTTTTTTTTTAAATTATCAAAGTTGTTTGTGACACTATATCATAAGTACACCAGTTTTTAGGTACAATACAATAAAGTCATCATATGTAAAAAACGATTCAAAAAGTAAGTACAAGGAAGCCAATTAAGTGTTTTTATTCAACTTCAAATTAAACTGTTTTGGCTAACTTTCACGTAATTGCTGCACTGTTCGTTCACTGGATAGGAATCGCTAGTATGATTGGAGATCGGCTGCTGCTTCAGCTGCATTCATTCCATACTCCTGATGAACTTCCGCGAAGATGCGCTGTAGATGGTCTGGAGCAGTTGGAAGTCCTTAGGAGGCCAGTAGCATTGTAATGCTAGTCGGTGTCATTCCTTCTACGCAGACTGTAGCAGGTTAGTCCTTCATATAGGCAAGGTACAGACTGACAATTTTCATGATTTCCGGGTCAAGCAATCTGTACCTTGTTCCGTGAGACGTACGATGGGTGGACGCATTGGATCAAGTTCAAATTGATCATCTGTGTGCCTAGTTGAAGCTGGAGAAGTGTCGCTTACACGGGTGTCAGAAGTGTGTTGTTGTATGCTTTGATTTTGCTGCAGCAAAGGTGGATGGATTGAAACAGCTGATGCTGCGTGTAAAATGACCGGCCGGGTGTAGAATTCGATTCCCGATGTGTTGATGTGTCGGTATTTTCGATGGTGCTTGCTTCAGTATGTTGTTGTGTCTGGTTTTCTTCTCGGTATGGGTTGATTGGTTCACCTTTTTTGAAGTTGATGAGTTTTGATACCGAGAGGGCTGCAATTGGGTGGTCAGTGGACGTTGGTGGGCAGGAAAATTGCACTTTTGCAGTAGCCAGTAGTTCTTTGTCAGATTTTTTTTGTATGTCTTTCATTTCCTTGGAAGTTTTAATTGGGTTTGTTGTCTTAGTCTGGGCGTCTGGTTTGGGTGAATTGTTGTTTTTTACTTTTTCTGATGCGTTTGGCTTTTTCAGCAGCTTTTTCTTGGAGCCTACGAGCCCGCTGTTTGGCGTCTACTTTGGACCAGTCTTGCTTCCAATGTCATTTATGACCCAAAAAATCGCCATCCAGGAGATGTATGCTCTTTCGAAAGGACAGTATTATGTTCTGACGGTCTTTCTGCTAATTCTTCTTCCAGGGTATTCTGATGTGGCTCTGTATTTTTGGTTGCATTGATCTGAAGGCTAGAAACAGCCCCTGACACAAATTTCACTTCTTCCAGAATTTCCCGAAGCTTTGAGTCATCATAGTAGAGTGGAGGTGATGACGATTTGGCATCTTTCGATTAAAGTGCCATGTCATTTGATATGCTTAATAGCCGTTCGTCAAAATGTTCTGTATGTTTTGCGCCATTGTGGAATTCGATTCGTTGATGCCGGCCGTGGTCGTGTGTATATGTAGGTCAAACGACTTTATATGCTGACCGACTGTGCTGCATATATTATGATTATTTTCAATTGTTACTGCTATCGTTCCTTCCACGTCTTCAAGCAGGTGTTCACTGCTTTCGAAGAGTTTTGATACTACATGATACATTTGATAAAACCCCGCATAAAACTAGATATTCAACATAACATCGATAAAACAGCCATAAAACCCTCTTAAGTTCCAAAAGACTCATACTACAGGAGGTTTTCAAGACTATTTCAAAAGGTTCGCTTAAAACTTGATAGTTTAAAAATGTATGTTAGGATTGTTTATATATGTATGTAAATTGATTGTAAAATTGACCATAAATGCGCCTGTTTTTGCCTGCAATTGATGCATTTTTCATGCGACATTCAGTTCATTGGTGTTTTATAACATAAAAGTTCGAAAATTTTAATGCACCATTCAATTATTGCTAGAACATTGACTTATTTAAAAATTAAAAAAAAAAGTTGAATTAGATTAGATCTTGAATAAATTGTGTCTTCAATCCATTTTAAGTTTCAAAGTGTATTTTAAAAAGCATTGTTTGTTTGTAGCATTGGAAAAAATGAGAGTTTTGTTGCATTTTTATGGTAATGGCTACCGTTCCGAGGGAATCCAGAATAGCTAAGGTCGCTATTTTATCAATGGTTTTATTTAAAATTATCATAAAACGCAAATACAACTTATATTTCTTGCACAAGACTAACAAGATTTTTTGAGGAGCGTGATAAGTTCATCTTTATTTGTTCTATACTTGAAAAAGATGAATTACGCTTGAATAAAACTTGTTTAAATTGCTCAAGGTAAACAAGTCTTTCGTAAGATAGCCATAAAATCAGTGTGAAGAAGGCACATCATAAACAAAGAAAATGTGAACGTTTAAATCAAAAGTGCCGATGCATAATTGTTGTTCTTAGTCATAATTAAAGCTTATAATTTAATGTTTTTAATCACCAGCGTAGAAGTGTGCTGTTTAGTGGATCACTGAGCGATTCCAGCGCACTCCTCCCGACTTTAGATTTAACGTACAATTTTTACTTGCAACGAGTTTAAATATTGTGTAGCCTATTGGTAACTCAAATGCACGACTCAGGAGAATTTAACATTAACATAACATTTTACTATCGTAGTTCACGTTAAACCTTACGTCGAAAGTACTGCGCTGTATTTCCACGGTGGTTCGCCATATAACGCACTACCTGGGACGTTAGGTTTAACTTGCATAAAATCAATTATCATGAGTAACGATTCTCGGTTTTCAACTGGCACAATTGCACCATTTAATTTGATTCGTTACAAAAAATAGAACGCATACGGTTAGTCTCAGGAGGCTGCAAATCCAATGGAATCTAGCGATGGACAAAATTGTCGTAGGTGGCTGAGATGAAGGAATATTTAATATATTGGATAGGTTTTTATTGAATTTCCGCTTGAAAGATCCACTATTGTATAATTTCTTTCACCTATGGGCATCGATTGTCCAGTTTGTTTATTTTTCACATAATGTTCTTTCTCAAGAGTATGTGCTCTTATTTGAAATCAAATGGTTCTAAGAGCGTTTTATGGCAGCATTTTCAAGATACATTCATCTTAAAGAAGAATGTCATAAAACTTTCTCAAAAATTTTATCAGGTTTTATGATAGTTGCGAAACGGTGTTTTGAGAGGGGAATCAAGTATCTTATAAAATTACTTATAAGGTGAATAACACTTATAAATGATGTAGTTTTATGGATGTTTCTTCAAGTGTTTTTTTAATCACTCTTAATATCTGTAAATCAATTAAAACCACCTTAACTTGGAAAATGCTCTGATAAAACCAGATGATATCCATAATGCTTTGATAAAACTTCCATAAAACATGACTAAAGCCAATTTGCATTAGAATTGTTACTTGGGGAAGCAGCTTCCTCACGTCGGCTTCCTTCCGTAAAATGAGTTGGCAGTCGGCACACAAAGGCACCATAAATGCGGTGACGAAATGCTCACGTTATCGTTGTACACCGACTCAGGCAGCATGGTATTTTTTGTTACCAAATTCGCACTTTCATAGAAAGCGGTCGTCGCTAATGCTACACGATTTAACACCACACGGCATAATTAGTTTTTCTATAAAATGTTCTACGCGAATTGTCGCGACATTGTTAAAAGGTAAAAAAAAGGTAAATATACAAATTAATTGCGGATCGAAATGCAAACGCGTCCGCGCCCGAAGACTGTTTGTGGCGAAAAAGAAGGGGTTTTTTCTTCGGCCCCTTACTGATTACTGTCGGCCGTGCAGAGAAACGATGGGTGGCATGAGAACAAGTGTTAAAGTTTCCCAGGATAATTTCCGAGGTAGGCTACAAAAGTTCGAAACTGAGCAATCTGATGGGATATTTTAACCACCTTGATATTCTATGTATTTATAATGTAAGCAAATAGTTCAATGACCAATAATCTGACACCCACATGGTCGCGATGAAACCATGGATTCAGATGACATAAAATTACGACATTACTAATTTCACTTCAAACATTCTTTGTTTTGTTTCCTTTGTGATGACCAAAAATTTTAATTATGGCATCAAGCAAATTATCATTCTTGTCATTCCTCGATTCAACTTTTCCGGTTGGGATTTCCACCGGCTTCCAGCTGATGGTTTCCATTCCCAATGAAAAGTAAGCCAAAAAAAATCAAATGTTTTTTGCTTTCCTCAGAGCATCCCAAATAGGGAATCATTACTCATTATAATCATGTCAAAAGGAAGCATTTCTCCGCGGCGCACGGTATTTTCCGATTTTTCCATCTGCGAAACCAACTGTCACACCCAAGAACCACTCTTCCGCTGCCGTTGCGTGAAAGGAATGCCATTTCTAAGCACACTATCCTCTGTTCCATGGTTTTGGGCCGGGAAAAAAAAGCACGGGAGGTGGAAAAATAATGCGGAGACAAATTTTTATCGTTTGAAAATTTTTCTATTTTTACTTCGCGTTGCTCCGGTTGTCATAAAGGAAGAAACAACACAATTAAATGATAAATGATTTTTTTTTCTTCTGGCCGCTCTCATTTCAGTTCAGCATCTTCACGCTTCGCAAAGTCAGCGAGCCAACCAGGGAGGAAAAAAAAAGTCCTATTCAAACAATAATCAATTAACAACAAGAAACAAAACGCTTTTGCCATTGTGAATCGCGCACAGGCAGTTTGAAGCGGGGGGAGAAAAACTAATGATGACAAGAGGGAAAAAAAATTCGAGAAAAAATGGACCAAGTATAGCAATTATGACATTTGTGTCTCGAAGGCAGAATGGTGCTCGAAAATCGAAGAAGGATTCCGGAAAGCTCGGTGGCGACAATGACGCACTCGAACTGCGAGGAGGCGAGAATCATTGATCCTTGAAATTATGATACTTTTTTTTCGCGTCATACTGACTACCGCGCGCGGATGGCTCCGATTCCCTTCTCCGTCATCGTGCCGACTTTTTGCCTTGGCCGTTTCGGTGTGTGAAAGATCATTCATTAGTAAGTCAAGAACGCTTGCCGAAGGATGTGTAAAAAATGAAGGACATAATTAACCATTTTTGTTGAACCTTTTTTTTTCCGGCGTCCCCTGCCAGGCAAAAGAAAATTGAACAAATGTTTGACAAACTGCTTTCTTGACCATCGAAGGCGAGAAACATGATGATTGATGATTGATAGGCGATTCAGTATACAATGCTAGGGTATGGGACTGAATTGTAGAGGAACTGACGTTCATATACATATTCAAATCAGTGATAACTCGAATGCATCACAAAGCCGAATGAGTGAACAATAATCGAATAGTTATAAACTCTGAAAATATATTTTCGTAAATAAGTTTTAACTTGATTCGTAAACATGGGTTTAGTTCATAGAATAAATGTTTCGTTAATAGTATGAAAAATTCCTATTTCTTGTCATCTGGTGGAATTTTACTGCTACTGAAAAGTATGTTTATTTTTTTGTTTCAATTTTATATTTGACTAAACATTTTTATGAATATGCCAAAGGGGTAATTTGTTTAAGTTTTAGTTGACAATTGTTTTGGTTCATCGTGTTCACTCTTGGCAGTGTATTGAATTTGAAAACTTTTATAACCTATTTAGAGGCTGACTAAAAGTAAATTGATACGCCACTCGCGCCTCTTGTATTGGGAATCGGAAATCTTCAACAGTGGTTTGTTGATACACCTATTGATCAATGTAGTCGATCGCGTTCAGGAATAACGTCAAATGGAACTAGAAAGAAGAATAAAGAAGAATATTGTTTACAAACACCTGGAAAATCCAAAGTGGTAAGGTTCCAATCTGGCTAAAGTGCTGAAGATGCCGAAAACAACAGTTTGTCGAGTGCTCATAACTTACAGGAAAACCTAGAGTAAGGAAAGGAATCAACGGATCTACGGAAAACTAGAACTAGGGATAGTCAGTTACGCAGCAAGGTATTGCGGTGTGTTAAATCCAACCCCGGTCTTTCGATCCGAGATGTGACCAGAAGGTACAACACGCCAACTTTCAAACGGTGCGGAACATCCTTTCCAGAGAAGAATACATGTCGCACAAAGCCAGTAAACATCCGAACCGGTACATGAAGCAGAATTCCGTGACCATAAAGCGCGCAAGGCTCTTGTACGACCGTGTTTTGACGAAATACAAGGGCTGCACATTGACTGATGACGAAACATACGTCAAACTCGATTTAAAGCAGCTTCCCGGTCAAAATGTTTACATCGTGACTGGACGTGGGGTTGTGCCGAGAAGATTCAAGTTCGTGTTTGCCGACAAATTTGCAAAGAAGGCCATGATTTCGTTAGCGAATTGCAGTTGCGGTCTGAAAACGGAACCATTCGTCACTTCCTCGACGGTGTCACCCCAAGTTTTCATCGAAGCACCCCTTGAAAAAACGTGTATTGCTGTTCATCCGCAAGCAAAGGGGCAAACCCCATTTTGGATATGGCGGACTGGATCTGCGTGGCTCAAACGCCATAAAAACCATTGACCTAGCCAACCTTTCGACTTATTGAGAGTTATTCCGAGAGTCGAAGTGACGTTTGTCACTTGGTGAAGTGAGAAAAGTCACTTGCAGTGACGTGACTCTCCTAGGTAAATCAAATAAATGAGTTGGGGTTTCCTTTGTCACGATTTAACTCGCGAGCGGAAGGACCGTATGGCAAGATTTTTGCTTTGTTGGATTTGTCTTGGACACCGGAAGGTTCTTATGATGGTTTGAAACCCCTCCCTTCTCTGGAAAGGGGGGCTCCCATACAAGTGAAGCACAAATTTCTGCATAACTCGAGAACTGATCAAGCAAAGGAACCCAAATTAAGCATGCGGAAGTTTTTGGAGGCAAGCAATGTTTCTATGGTAATCAGAGACCCCTCCCCTCTCTAGAAAAGGAGGCTCTCGTACAAATGAAACAGAAGTTTCTGCATATCTCAAGAACTAATCAAGCAAATGGAACCAAATTTGGCTTGTGGGGTTTTCTGGAGGAGAAAAATGTTTTTATGGTGGTTTGAGACCCCTCCCCTCTCCTAGAAGGGGTGCTGTCATACAAATGAAACTGTAATTTCATCATAACTCTAGATCTAATAAAGCATATGGAACCCAATTTGGCATGTGGAGGTTTTTGGAGGAGATAAATGTTTCTATGGAAGTTTGAGACTCCTCCGCCATCTAGAGGGAGGTTTCCATACAAATGAAACACAAATTTCTGAATAACTCAAGAACTTATAAGGTTAATGGAACCAAATTTGGCATGTGGAGGTTTTCGAAGGCAAGAAATATTTCTAAGTTGACTCGAGCCCCACCCTTCTCTGAAAGGAGTGCTCATATACAGATGAAACACAAATTTCTGAATAACTCAAGAACTTATTAAGTTAATGGAACCAAATTTGGCATGTGGAGGTTTTTGAAGGCAAGAAATGTTTCTATTGTGGTTTGAAACTCCTCCGCTCACTGAAAGAGGGGTCTCTTATACAAATAAAACACGAATCTCAGCATAACTTGAGAAAAAACCAAGCAATTGGAACCAAATTTGGCATGTGGACGTTTTTGGAGGGTAGATTTCTATATACATAAAAATTAATTTCTGTCTGTCTGTCTGTCAGACCCTTATAGACTCGGAAATTTAATAGTTAGTACTTAATACTGAACTAATTAATACACTTCTAACACCAAATTGCGGAGAACTATGACGTACTTTCTTCGGTAGCTTTCCCAGCATGAAACGTTCCCGGCAGAACTGAAGGCACTCGCAGAGGACAATTGGTAGATAAATCATCTCCACTGAAACTCGTTAGTCTAGCAACTTGCAGCAACTCCACTCAGACAATGCTACAAACTTCAGAGGTGCCACAAACGAAATGCATCAACTCTATAAGTTGCTAAGAACCGATGACAGCAGATCATATACAGCACAATCACTCTCACAAGATTCCAAACACTTGTTTGTAACAAATCCAGTAGCCCATCAAAGCAAGCTTTGAAAAATACTGTCGAATTAGTAACAAATCACCATCCGAGAAATACAGATGTTATTGGAAAAAAAACGACCCTTTTATTTACCATCCGAAGGATATGTTCACCGTGTGTACAATTTCAGCCTAAGTTGCTTATCTGCTAAGATCCTGTTCGTGGGAAGACGTTCTTAAGGAAAATTCGTTTTGTGATGAGATTGCTCTGACGACATCGTGCAGACGATTGTTGGTTTTTTGGCCCTATAAGGCCTGTACTCGAAAAAAATGCACCAGACAAAAGTGATCGCCAAAAATTTATTTTAAGTCGGATTTTCTTGAAACTTTCACTTCAATACATATGAATTTTTTTTGGCATAGTTACTTTATTCACGTTTCCATCGCTGAAAACCCGCACTTTTCCCTTAAGACCCCTCATTACATTTTGTGCAATGGTGGAGCCGACCTTTTTGGTCACTTTCGTCCATTCTTTCTTCAACTCCAGCTCGTTCTTAAGCACCAAAATCTATCGACCGGACGAATCTCTGGTGAATTTGGGGGGTGGGCGGTTTTTGGTACAAAAACAACGTTATTGTCTCTGTACGAATCCAACGTCGATCGCGCGTAATGGCATGATGCCAGGTTCGGCCAAAATAATGTCTCGCCTCCGTGGGACCACAGGAAGGGCAACGAGACACCGGTATCTGCTTTGCGTCTGCCTTGATGTAGGTTTCGTCATCCATAACCACACACATCGGTTTCGTTAACTACTCTCGATACAGCTTCTTTGTGCGGGATTTGGCGGCCGTGTTTTGTTGATCACGCTGGTTCGGTGCCTTGCGGACCTTGAATACACGAAACCCAGCTCGTTTCATGGTTTACTGAACGAACCAGGCGGAACACTTTGCCTTAAGAGCCGCGTCGCGAATCGAAAGGTTCGGATTGCACTTGAAATAATCCAACACCTGCCGGGCCTTCACAGGGTCAGCTGTCTTCGATTTTCTTCCACTTCCAGCCCGCCGCTCGGTCGTCTGGGACTCCTTACACGATTTTAGCACACGAGACACAGTTGTATGGGTGATTCCTAGTTGTCTTCCGATGCATCTCATGGTCACAGTCGGATTTTCCATGACGGTTCGCAAAATTCTCCGGCGATTTTCTTCTTGTTTCGATGACATCTCAATAACCACTAAACCGTTTGATATTTTGCAAATGTAAACAATTTACTCCAAACTAGTTATACTCAGATTTTCACGGATAAAAATTGTGAATTTTTATCAAGTACAGGCCTTACAACATCTACCATAGCGGTAGCGGTAAAGCAAAACATGCAGTCAGATTCGTAGATTCATGAAATTAGGCAGGAATCTACCGACTTCTGGTGTTTGCTAGTCTTCCTAGTGTACAACACGAATAAACCCGAGAAAATTCGAATAGTGTGGGATGCAGATGCGGAAGCGCACGGAGTCTCTTTAAATTTGGTCCTCTTGAAGGGCCCCGAGCTCTTTATTAGGCATTCACCTTTTTTTTTATTGCATCCTTTTGCAGCGACAGTGACAGTGTTTACTGGTCGGAGGAGAACGGTGAACTTGTGATTTTTGTGATAACAGTAATGACGTTCGGAATGTGATGTTTTCCCAGCAGTGCGCAATTTGTTAAGAGCTTCAACGCTGAGCGGTTCAAAATCAGATTTCCAGCGGCCTTTGAAGCAATTAAAGAATCGCGTTACGTCGACGACATGCTTGAAATTGTCTCAACGGAGGAGAAAGCAATCCAACTAGCCAAGGACGTTCAATACATCCACGCACAGAGTGACTTCGAGATCCGTAACTGGATCAGTAATTCAAGAAGAGTTGTTCAGGCCCTGCAGACGCTAAACGCGAATGAGGAGAAAAATCTGGGAATATCAACAGAAATGTCCACCAAGAAGGTCCTAGGATATGTAGTGGATTACAATTGCTGATGCTTTCACTTTCAAGATTGGCTGGAAGCGTTATGACGGAAAACTTTTCTAGAGTGGCCGACGTGACAAAAAGCGGGAAGTACTGTGCGTTCTGATGACCATATTCGACCCGCTTGGACTCATCGCTCATTTCCTTGCCTACCTGAAAGTTTCACTACAAGATTTTTGGCGATCCGGCGTAACGTGGGACTGACTGGCCGTTTTACCGCGAGTGTAAGAGCGGCGAATCTCAAGATGTTTATGCCCCGACAATCAATGAAGCCGATGAGGTACAGCTTCATACATTCTTAGGCGCTGGAAAGAATTGAATGTCGGCTATATGCTTCCTGAAGGAAGGAAAAATCTGCTAGTCACCGCTTAAGCTAGAGTTAGGAAGCTAGCTATCAAAAACTGCTTTGGATAATTTGTCTATCCCCAATATCAAGAATGTCTACTTGTTCTGCTCTAAAGACGTGTTGTGCTAGATGAACTTTGACCAACGACGCTACAGTCAATTTGTAGGATTCCACATCACGAAGCTCCTGGAGCCTTGTGATTGGCAATACGAACCAAGCAAGCTCAACGTGGCCGATGATGCCAGCAAATGGAACGGAATGTCCGTACTTTCCATGAAAAATGGTCGAAAAATGGCCGTTGTCTCCCATCAGCAATAAATCGACGAACACCAAGATTTTGGGAAGTTTGCTTCTCCATCATACTTCTTCAGAAATTGGCATCTGTGTCTAAAACATTTCCAGTTGGATGTGGTTGCTGCACGTCATGGCACAAGTACAACGCTTCATCTCCAACTGACGCCTAAACGCCGCCGAAACGTAAAGCAGCTTCGAAGTACAACATCCCGAACTTCTTCCTAAATCCTGTTCGCTGTACAAGTTGCTTCCAAGCGAGTTTACAAGTTGTTCCAGAGCAAGTTACGTCAACATTGCCTTTCCTAAACACTGGAGTTGACCGTTGTGTACCTTTCCAGTCCGGCAAAAGGCCAATAGCGCCACCAAATGCTATGTGGCGATATTTGTGTGCTTCGTCACCAAGGCTGCCAACATAGAATTCGTCTACGACCTCAGCACGACCGCTTTCGTTGCTTGCAGAGGGAAGCCGAAACTAATCCAATGCGACAACGCAACGAACTTTAAAGGAGCGGGAAAGGAATCAGCCAAACTCCTCAAATAATTATATGACCAGCAACGCCAACCTGCAGTAATCAACCACTGCGCAGATTCGCGTATTCAAGATTATTCCAGCTCGCAGTTCCAATTTTGTGGGTCTGTGGAAAGCGGTGGTTAAATCTTTTAAGAAGCACCCTCTGGCTACTATCGGAAACTCAGCGCTTTCACAGGACGAATTTGTTACACTGCTGGCTCGTATAGAAGCTTGCCCAAACTCAAGGCCGTTGATTCCACTTTCTGCTGAGCCCAACGACCTGGAAAGTGGAACCCCTGGTCACTTTATGATCCATCGTCCACTACCCACTTGTTGAAAACCAGTTAGAAAACCTTCAGTGTCACTCATTTGAGTCACAATTAAGTTGCTTCTACCAATTCCGACACATTTGTGTTGCTTGGGTAACTTCTTCACCTGAGTCCGATCTATCTGAAGTCCCAAGAAATCGAATCGACCGTTGGCAGCAAAACCAAGAGCTGCTCCGACGCACCTGGAAACGTTGGATCGTTGATTACTTCTCTGGGCTTCTTCCACGGATGAAGTGGACTCAACAGCGTGACAACGTAGACGTCGGCACTTTGGTGCTGATCAAGGAGGACAACCTCCCACCCCTGTGGTGGTATGGCCGCATCACCCAAGTCTGGCGTGGCAAGGACAACAACTTCCGTGTCGCCAACCTAAACTCAGACGACTGAGTATTCCTTCGCAATGCTTCGGCGTTGCACAACGGGAGGCCTACAACCATGTAAGTTAATATTTTATTGAATCTGCAAAATAAAAGGAAGAACTGATTGTCCTTCAAAATGTCCTGCTTTAACGATGGCTACTCCAACCCTTCCATCACCACTGATGATCACCAAGCTACCAATGTACAACAGTCTGCAACCCGAAGAAAAAGAGATGACCAGCAGGGATTCGATATAGAAAAGCAGTAAACGCAAAGATAAAGGTTCAACTGGAAACACTCAGTAGCAAAAAAAAGCCGAGCAAAATTTTGTTAGCAAAAAACTCCATGTTCAACCTCCTGTAACTTTGTCAATTATCCATATTCTTAGCTGAAAATTTCACAACATTATAGAAAATGTATAGACCTTATGTGGTCAAAATTTCATGTTGATAGAATTTATAGATTTGAAGTTACCATAACATATGTGAAGAAAGTCATTTTTGGACATAGCAATTTCAAAAATCCGTATTTCTTTGAAAAATTTAGGTAGCATATTACAAATTTCTCCATAGCTTATAAAAGTACTGAAAATAATGTGGAAAAAATTTAAACTGTTTTCATCATGTGGTTTGGACTACAGCTGGCGTCAAAGTTGACGCACCAACATGAGCATTTCCCTTTTTCACCCGATACTGACCTTATACACAATCACACGCATCGCTTTTTTCATATCTATTGTGAAAGATAATGATAGACATAAAGCCCGATTCAAAGTAAATTTGGACGCGTTCAACTGATCATAACTCAAGAATTAAACAACATACACGGCTAATCAAAACGTCAAACAGAAGGGTATTTATTAAACTTTCGAACTATTTGTAACAACTTATTATATTCTACCGTTTAGAACAAACTGTCGCACTTTACTTGTGATCGATGCCATCATGATTTGCACAGTCGCTGGTGATACTGTGCCGTTGAACTTATTCCACTTTAAACGCATTTGTTATGCATTTGTTACTTCTTTACCGCCTTCTCAAAGTTTTCGCTTGACGATTGCCCATTACTTTTCGATCGGTCTGAACTCAGGGCAATTCGGAGGATTAATTTCTTTAGCGACGAAATTAAAATTGTTTGCAGCATACCATTCTAGTGCCTCCTTAGAGTAGTGGCAGCTGGATAGAGCCGGTCAAAACATAACGTTGGTCCTGTGTTGCCGAATGAAGGGTAAAATCCGCTTTTTCCGACACTGTGAGATGTGATCAAAACATAGGTTTTAAGGCCACAACTGCAGATTCCAGGGACATCCTCACGACCAGCTACCAGGTAAGTTATAATCCATTTTGACACATGTTTCGTCATCCATTAAAATACAGCCATCAAATTTCGTCAAAACTCGTTCGTATAGTAATCGTGCTCGCTGTTTGGCCACTACATTTTATTTCCGGGAGTGATTTGGATGTTTACTAGCACAAATAGACTAATATCCTTTAAAAATCTGTATCAATCTCATGAAAATGTCTGTTTTTGTCTGTATATGGGTTTTAGTTTTGGTTTTAGGGTGCTTAAATGGAAAAAAAATGTTGAAACCCGCTATTTATCGATTCTGAAAAACGAGTAATGGTAAGATTATGTTTTGAATACATCGCATCAACAAAAATTAATTCCAAAGGCTCGAGGTACTTAAATTTGGTTGTACATGTCACTTGTGAACAGACATTTCACATTAGATGAAATTTCAACCCCTTAGTTTTTTTTCTGTGATCTTACGTTCTCCCCTTTGGCCCACAAAATGCCTTTCATAGTTTTGTGACAGTTTTGTGAAAATATCAATTTACTAGTGTCTGTCTTCAGTTAGTACACCATTTGATTTTCAGATTGGAAAAGTTTATTTAACTGGTTGATTTCTGGTAAGATGTGGTTTATTGCGGTCTAGTGCAGGTGGTTTGATGGATCGCTGAGACGCTCGTAAACTTTCTTTATTTTTTCATCCTGCTTGGCGTCCACTAATGTTTCGCGAAAACTGAAATATACTTTTAAGACTTCCAGCTTCAAGAACACGCTTAACAACTTGTTCTAAAGAAAGCCATCTGGTCGTGGACGGATGTATCATGTTTAAAGATTTCAGCTCTATTAAATGCTGCAGTTTGTTGATCTTTGCTGTTTTTAGAGGACTATTGCTAATAAAGCTATGTATTTCACGACACATCCATTTTACATAAGATGGAATATTCTTATATAAATATGATGCCTACAATGCAAATGAATGGCAATGCATTTCCGTTCGAATAAATTCAGACAGTCGTTTTTAAAAAGTACAGTAACAAAATACTTTCCACCGTGCATGACACTCGCTCCGTCTATACCAAATCCTATTAACTTCTCTTTGTACGAAATCAAATCTTCATTAAACTCAATAACAATGGCACTGTGTGTCGTAGCAGCATCTGCTTCACCAAGGTTGAGTACGCGATAAAAATAATCTCGAATTGACTGTTCATTGCCAATTGTGCCAATTCTCATGGCAGTGGTATCCCGAGGAACACATCTTCCTGTTTTTATGTTGAATAAGCTTCTGTACAACCAAATCTAGTCATATAAAAGTCTTTTAAACCGTTACAGAACTTGTGTGTTGCTTGGGATCAGTTGACTCATTGATTATAAAACTAAATGGTTTGGACCGCCACCAATTTTTACCACCAAATTTCCACCAATTCTTGGTGATGCAATTCGCCAAGGATATCCGTTATGATGGCCATATTTTTAGCTCATTTCAGTGCTACGTCTTTGAAAAGGGCCTAATCATTGAAAACAGCAAGGCACATACTTGTACTTCTACATCCCTCATTGGGATAAACAAACTGGTCCAACTTCAGACTGTCATTCATTTGCTTACTGTGACGTATGTAATTGTTCATATCGCTATACTTTTTTCTTCAATTCTGAAAGTTCGCCGAACTTAATGTCTGTATATGTCTGTAACATTTTCCAAATGTCTGTATAATGTCTGTAATCTGTATGATGTCTGTATGCATGATCAAATGTCTGTATATCTGGCATCCCTGCACGTATGTAAACACCTAGCTTGTCTTTCACGTATCGCAACACCTTTTTCCTCATCTCTTTGTCCCTAGTGCCATTTTATATGATAAATGCGCTGTGCTCTATCCACACTCAGAGTATCCTTGTTATGTTTGATAACAAGACACACCGTTAACTTTTAGAGGATTCTCTAGATGTTTGCGCACAATTAATTTTCTTTTCCCAAGTTCCATGATCCGTAATTTTGAGATGCATCGATCAATCGAGAAAAACTGTTCACCAATTTCTTCGTCAGTGGAACATCAACAAATGCATGTCAAACGTTTTTTGTTCCAACAACCAAAAACCGTGCGTCCAGATTTACTTTGAATCGAGCTTTATGAAAATAATTTGCTTCTAGGTGTCTCTTTCCAGCTCAATCGTTGGTAGATCAATGTTACTCTTGAATGTGATGGTCATTTCTCAATAAAATAAAGTATAAATATCCGTAAATCATTTAATTATCTATATATATAACGATAGAAAAATTTGTACGTATAAATGACATATGGATCAAAACAAACATAATCGGCAGAATTGAAGAGCATTTTTTTATTAAATCCAATCTAAATCTAAATAAATACAAAAATACCTTGAGATACAATTCAATAAAATATCTTTACTATACTATTACTTAGACTCTAAGCAGATGAAATTAATTATTATATTTTATAATTTTTATAATAATTTGAATAGGGTTTCAATAATATACAATGATGATATGATTAAAATAAAATGATGTTGTAATGAAATACTAAATAATTCACATAATAATGAAATGCAGCTATTTGCCTCTTCCGCTACGGTGTAAAATTATTGAAACTCTAAAATAACGAAAATTTTCTACATGATTTTATGAAAGAAAGTTGATCACTTGGTAGTAAACAGTAGGGTTAAATAAATTTCTTATGCCCAGAAACTGTTACTTAAGGTGTGGACCATTTATTATTGGCACAAACATTCTTAGAGCATACATTAATTGTTATGTTATATATTCTCCGTGCGAGGATACTTAGAGCGATCCCAGTGGTCGGATTTGTAAACCATGGCATCCTATGTGTTCCCTGTAACAATAACAACATTGGAAGCTTATTTTTGCGGTTCGGTTTGAACGTGTTTCAGAGAAATACAAAATGGAAGAAGAAAGAAGAAAAATAATTGTGCGCGATCATTTGAAAAACCCTTCGTGATCTGGGCCAAAAATTTGCTAAATGTTGGGTCTTCTCCCGAAATACCGTGTGGCGTGCTTGGAAAAAGTACAGAGAAACTTTGTCGAAGGGCCACGAGCCTCAAAGGAAGCGTCGGGCGGGTACTGTCAACCGTCAACTGCGGAACAAAGTCATCAAGAACATTAAGGCAAACCCCAACATCTCAGGCCCCGGTTTGTCAAAAAGTTTCGTGCCGCACGCAGTACCGTGCAACGTTATACCGTGCCTGTAGACAACCAAATAAGGGTCAAAAGCAAAACAATCTAGCCAGAATCCGTGCCAGAAAACTGTATGATAAGGTGTTGACAAAATTCAATGGCTGTCTCCTCATGGGTGATGAAACCTATGTAAAGGCCGATTTCAAACAGCTACCGGGACAAACATTTTACTTGGCTACGGCTCGGGGAGATGTTCCTGCCAAATTCAAGTTTGTGTTTGCAGATAAATTTGCACGTAAATACATGATTTGGCAAGGCATCTGTAGCTGCGGTAGGAAGACCAAGGTTTTCCTCACTGATAAGACATTTAGTTCATGGCCATACAGAACGGAATGTCTCCAAAAGCGAATATTGTCATTCATCAGATCCTACAATGAACCTGTCATGTTTTGGTCAGCTCTTGAGAGCTGTCATTACAGTAAAACAGTGCTATAGTGGTATGGAATCAACGGGATTCATTTTATACCGAAAGAACTCAACCCACCAAACTGTCCCCAGCTCAGACCGATGGAGAGATTTTGGACTATTATGAAGAGGAACCTGAAGGTGAATGGCAGTATTGTCAAAAGAATCAATGAATTGAGAACCAAGTGGAATAACATTTCCAAAACGATGGATGAGAAAAGTCCCCAAATTTCTTTGAAATCAAGATGATGATTGCTTTTTGTATTTTCCCTCTAATGTTCACATAAAGTTGAACATTTTATTTAAAACAGAATAGTATTTTGTTAATGGATATCCAAAATCTACGCAATAGTCTATGTTACAATTCTTACTAGGCCACATCTTAAAAACATGTTCATTTGCAATCGTTTTCAGCAATCATTATTCAAAAAGCATGTCTCTGCTTAAGAGTGCAATCTTAAATGATAAATCCAAAATATTTATACTATTCTCAAAAAGCGCAATTATAGCAGGGTGTGATAACTTGAAATTATAAATTTGATTCAAATCAATTGAATCGAAATAACAAAATTTTACCAAATGTTCAATTAAAACTCCACGGAAAATTTGCGTGTGCTTATTTAAATTTTGATTTCCATTATGTTGTCCCTCGTCACTGTTTTACAACAGGCACTAGTCAAGAGTCAATTTTTTGATTATACTATCGAGTACCATTTCTCAGCGTATGAATTGCCCTTTAATGCATTAACCACAACTGTGCAGATGTTGGATGCGATTTAGATGCCAGATTTAAATGTCTTTATTACCCCACACAACGCGAACCCTTGAAACCATTGCAGCATCCGATTAATGTGGCTTGAACAATTAATGGCAATTGGGTGTATCAAATTACAACCGACACCTTTGTCGACTGGTGACAATTTTCAAACTAAGCAGAGGGCGCCAATTGATGCGAGAGGGTAATACCCAAACGCGAATTACGGTTGAGTCGAATTAGTTAAAGTCTTTCACCAAAACTGAGCACCCGGCACCATGTGATGCTAACGAATCTATTACACTGAGTGTGAATACCTTTGGCAACTGCCGCTGCCGATCAGAAATGGCGCGTGTGCTGACAACTCGCTATCATGGAGACTGACTTGCTCTTGTTCCGTGTACTTAGTCCATCGGACCGGTGACTGTCTCTTGGCTCCGAAAAGCTGCAACATTGTACGCAGCAATGTTTCCGAGAGTGCGCTAAGCCAACCGATATGCGGTGGGAAAGTAAACATTTAGCTTGGCAACATCTACGGCAAGCACGCGTATGCTCCAATCTTGCCATCGTCTTCGGGGCCAACTAAATGGCAGGCAGCCGGTCGTCAAGTCAACTGTGAGCCCAGAGGGCGGGCACTCGCAAAAAATGTCCAGAAAAAGTGATGCGTTCTTAATTAGAAATCAGTGATGTGCGGTAATTGTTGGGTCGAGAATTTCAACACTCCGTCGCAACAATCACTGCGCTAAGTGGCGATATGTACCTACCAACAGAGAAAACGACATCCAAGACTATGCTCCGAGATTTCTCAGAAATTCTTGATAGCCAGCATTTGCGAGATCCATTCAATAAATCTCTCATAATCGTCCTAATTAAGGCGCCAAAATCACTCAGCAATTTGGCAATTATTTTGCTAGTATTTAATACACAACATGACAGCCACTTTTGTCATCATTCTTTTCCGCCGGGCCAAAAATTATACCATCAAATCATGGCCACATACAAAAGATAACTAGTAGACAATAACTGCCTGCATCGCGCCTGGCACAAGCCAGGGAAGAGTTAGGACAAAAACCCCCGAATGCCTCCCGCACCCCCCCACAAATAAATATGCTTTCTTTCAAATTGGCCATGCCAAATGAGATTCTCATTTCCCGTTCACCACTCTCGCTCAATCCCTTTTCACCCACCACGGTCCGGAATGCTTTTATCTCGAATCGTTCGAATTATTACTATGTGACTGTTTATTTGCCGGAGTCAATTTTGTTTATTATTGCACTCTCACACGCACGCCAAAAACACTGTCCCCCCACATCCTCCCCACCCGGTTTAGCGATGATGCACTCGCTCTATTGCGCGCTTAATGTGCTGAAGGAACATTTACGTTACATAACAACACACAACTCTGGGCTGCTGGGCAACCAGTCTATTATTGCTGTCATCGTCGCCGCCTTAGATGGCCGGTGTTTGCGTTTTGCGCTTGGCTCTTGCTTAAATGGCACAAGGATGAGAGTTCATAATCACGTCATATTCGCGATCCGGGTTGTGCTTGCCAAGATGATTAGCGGATTATAATTACTTCCGATTGTCGTTTTCCTCGGAGACTTTTCCTCGGTTTGTTGCGCTTAAGAAGTGGCCTTCGGTGTCGCTTATGATTTATCTCCAACAAACCCGTTTGTTTTCATCGCTGAATGAGCCAAGAAGGGATTGGGCAGGCTCTGATCATACGAGGAGTTCTGGCTGGAGATCTTTTTTGGAATTTAATTACCGACTAGTTATGGGTCTATTATGAATGAAGATAGTTTTATTAACTGTATTAGTAATTATATTTAGACTTTTGTGATTAAAAAGTTGGTTTGGATGGTAGTTTGGAGGGTTTTGGGAGGTAATTTGCATTGTGTCTTTGTGGGGTTCTTATTGTGTCTTTGAGCCCGGATTGTGGAGCTATACTAGAAATCGCGAAAATCTCAGTTAAGTCACATGAAGCATTGGTTGCTAAAATCTGATTAAACTACCTAGGTTTTTGATGAATTCAATGAGTGCAGAGATCAAAAGAAAGCGAAAGTTCTCTGAATAATTCTACACTCAAAAAATCGACACGTTACATCCACGTGAAACGCACTAAACGCACTAAAAACCCACCCGTGCCTGAAGTCCTGGACTCTCCCCGGAACCACCTTTCGGTATTACTTCGGGGAGGGGGCTATTGTGCTTGTTAAGTACCCACTATGTCTAACTACTTAGGGCTTCAGTAGTTAGGTGGTCCCTGCGACCTGCCGTTGGTCGTTTGGCCATTTTTGTTGGAGATCGAGGACAATTTGGGAGGCTGCTTTGCGTACCGCGTCCCAGATGTCCTGGTCTTGACACATCTTCTGTAACAAATTATCCGGAGTCGTGTCGTGACCGCTTACGGCTATCATGCCAGATCTCGCGCCCTCAACGCGAGGACATGCGAAGAACACATGTTCCACGGTTTCCTCCTACGCACTCGGCGCATGCGGAGAACTGTACATGCCCATATTTATGCAGATATGATATAAAATATGGTCGGACAATATCTGCGTAAGGTGGAAGTTCACTTCACCGTATAGCCTACCAACCTACCACGATAATTCCGGGATTTGTCGGTATGTCAACCGACTTTTGGTGGACTTGTTCCATTGCCTTTGCCACTTATCCTTAGATGCGGCTCTAATGGTCTTTCGAATACCTCTTGTTCCACGTTGTTCGAAGCACTCTACGTCCTCTTTTATGACCATGCCTATTGGCATCATCCCCGCTAGGACGTAGGCCGCGTCGCGTGATACCGTTCGATATGTACTAACCACTCTTGGGCACATAAACCTGTGCGTTCTCTCTAGCTTACTAGTGTAGCTCTTTGTACTCAAGGGGGTTATCCATGCCGGCCCGCCGTACCTAAATATGGACAGGGTGACACTGGCCAGGAGTTAACGCTTACTCCCTTGCACCGCCGAGCGATTTGAAATCATGCGGGATAATGTCGATATAGCCATAGAGGTTTTCTTGCAGGCGTAATCGTCGTGGCTGATAAAGGTCAGCTTATTGTCGATCATGACCCTAAGATACCTCAAAGAACTCTTCAATTCAACAGTGCACTTACTTGCACTGATCGTCACATGTTGCTCGGCTTTTCGATTGCTAACAACCGTGACCTCAGTCTTATGATGGGCTAGCTTTAGTTTCCTGGAACTCATCCATCTCTCCACAATGCAAATGGTGTGCGAGGCCATTAGCGCTACCTCTGCAGTGGATTCACCACATATCTCCAGGGTGATGTCGTCCGGGAACTCAAGCCATAGTAGTTCATCGTACACCGTGTTCCATATCACAGAACCCAGGAACGAACCTTGTGGGTTGCCTGCGATGATCTGAACACGTTTCAGACCTACCTTTGTGTTGTACACTAGTAATCGATCTACGCTCGATTCTATCGGCGTGTGACCGCACTCTTTGCATCCTCCGTCTTGCGTGAAGGCATGTTCTTCGGAGGTCGGCGATTGACTCCCTCCACCAATACACCGGAGATTTTCCATTCCTCGGTTTGACTTCGTTCGGTATGATCACATTGCACGCTCTTGTAAGTGGCATAATGAGTTGTTCACAGCAAGGTTCCTGGGTTTTATGTCAGATTTGTTCCCTCTCAAGCGCCTGTTTAAATGTCTCTACGTCAAAGTAGAACGTCCTCCACTCGCAGGTGAATGGAGTGGAAGCTCATGTTTCCACACGCTGCCTTGTATTGTGGACGATACAATAACGAATGTGACTCATCTTTGTGGGTTCACGAAGGTACAGTTTTGCTCCATTGCTTGTTGTTCTGCCTTGCTCTTCGGCATGTAATTGCTACAGCGCTGTTTGTCTTGCTTTTTGGACGAACCGGTTCGGATGCCGAGGTCAGCCCAGAGATTTCGGGTGGAGGGTTGCGTCCGTTTCACTGAGTACCCTACGAATGATGCCGGTAATCCACTACAAACTACTCGAAATATTCCCCGGCGGTGGATTTCCCCTACTCCAACTTAGAGTTTCCTGGCAGTGGAAGATCTTCAGGGATTGCTGCTATCCAGGCAGGTGCCAAAGTCGGTCCCGCGATTACGATGGAGGAAGACTTATGGTTTACAGACACTCCGACGACCATTTGCCGCTGTAGCTTCGCGAGCTTGAGCTGATTCCCGGAGATGGTCCTAGCCTACTTCGACACAGAACTTTCCCAACAACAGAAGTTGAAGGTTGATCTAGCCTGCTCCGATCGTGACCCGACGCTCTTTCACGCCATTTCTGCTGCAACGATGACAAGATCTGCGTTATCGCAATGTTCACCGCGTGCCACGTGTTCTCATGTTGGCACATTATACATTCTGCAGAATATTGTCGGGGTTCAATGTCGCTGCTATATAGCATTGTGTTGTTGCAAATCTTGGTCAGTCAAAAACTACATGTTGCGGGATCTCCTTTATATTCAGGCAATCTGGGCAGTGGCGTTGCTTGTACCCATCGAGACGTGTACCATTGTGGAGTGCCAAACTGTCATAGCCGTACTCTCTATTACAGCCACCAGCATGGGATCTCATGATCGCGATGTCCACCACTTGCCTCAGCTGGACCCTGAAGGTGGATCTGCCTTACTCCGACGGAGAGTTCACCGGCGACGGAAGCTCTCTCGAAACCGTTTTGCGTTCAAATAAGCCAGTCGCCGCACAGCTCCATCGCATTCTACTTGGATTCTCAAGTTGTGCTCATAATCTTCCACCACTCTCAGATCGGCGTTGCTGGAATTTGCTAGTCCTTTACCTAGATATCCTTTGCAGGAAGATCTGCGGTCGCAGTATCCATCAACACAAATTCGACACCACAATCGAGATGTTCATTTCGCGGTTTGATCCGAGTGTAGATTGACTCACGAACATTCTTCGATATTCTTCGATCCAACCCGCTGGATGGTCACGTTGACGGAATAGATGCAGTTCAAAACGATCGTTTATGAGGTTTGGCTGAGTGGCACTGTCGAGAAGGGCACGAGCAAGATGGTCCTGACCGTACACTGAGCGAACAAATCAAAAAGATTTCATAGGCATCGTATGGAAATTTGCCAGAAGATATTATTGCAAATTTCATTCGATTCTCTAATGGAAAGAAGTTCATAGGACGATCGTATGACAATTTAGCTCAGAAAAAAAAAAGTTTAAATCGGGATTCGAACTATGAACCTCGGGATCCAGAGACGAGCCACAATCTCATGAGATATACGCGCGATAAGTGATGTCAATTGAAACTGTATAAGATGCATGTTGTGCATACGATTTCATAAGGAATGAGTCTTGGATCCTTGCTTTGTGGTTCCATCTTCACGAGGCTACAATAGTCGATTGAGGAACCAGATCTAATGTAGAGCGATTGCTTGGTTCCACTGCTTGAGTCGGCATGGATGTACGAGCATGCGGTGATTCGTTGGAAGGCTTCGTGGTTTCGCTTGAATGTAGCATGCTATGGTGACGCTGGTAGCAGTGCCGGCAGCAGAAATTTGAAGGACAACTTCGAACGTTCTGGTAACCTTTCAAGCTATTGTAGCATAGACGCTTATTCGAGACGAGCTGCTTCCGTTTAGAGTGTGAAAGTTGATAAATTTCACGCATTGCATCAAAAAATGCCCTGGTTGCAGGCTGGACAATTGCTGCTAGCGTTGTACGATGAAAGAGGCGACTTTTTGGTAGCAGAAGTGGTTCCAGCAGCAGTGGCCATTGGCTGGTGATGGCACACCAAGATGGTGCTCCCAAAACTCTAGTAGAGCGGAGCGCGTCATCATAATCGTTACGGTTTTCCGATCGGCCAACCTACTGGCGCGATCCCTAAAGCCATGCCAGCCGGAGTTGTCGTACCCGTGATCCACACGGGCGAAGTTTTAGGTCATCGATCGTCTCCCATCCGACGAGCCATCTACGGAAGCGAAGGTCGCCCAGGTACCAAAGCAGCAAAACTGTGAGTACGCGAATCATCATCACCATCACACATCTACTCACCACTAACTAATTGGGAACCAGGATTGTTTTTAGTAGGGGAAGAATTCACAATAGAAATCAGGACGACTCACGAAGGACACACACACCTGCACAGAATGGAGACATATTAGGGAATTGCAAAACAAACAAAAAACTAAATTAAAATGAAACTGGAAAAGTATAAATTTTAGCTTTCGTTTAACTCCTCAAAGAGAGTTCTTAAACTTGACTTTAATAAAATTCTTCTAATGCACCGTAATAAAACAACTAATTTAAAGCTCGATTCAAAGTAAATCTGGACGCACGGTTTAATACACCACTGGCAAAAAAATTGTTGAACAGTTTTTATCAATTGATCGACGCATCTCGAAATTACGGATCATGGAACTTGAGGAAAGAAAATTAATTGTACACAAACATCTAAGGAATCCTTGGTGGTCTGCCTCAAAAATAGCAAAAGTTTTAAAATTCTCAAAGTAAACGGTGTGTCTTGTAATCAAACGTTACAAGTATACTCTGAGTGTGGGTAAGGCACAGCGCATCTATCATGAAAGTGGCACTCCAAATCTCTCCCTGAAACAAAATTTAGTGGCAAGCAGCAGTAGCAGTAGAAAATTTAGTAGCATACTATCAAGGGTGATACGGTCAAAATTTGGTCAAGGAAAACGCGTGTAAATCGGTGAAATCGTTTATTTAAAAATCAAATTAAATTTCTTTTCAAGTTCAATTAGTATAAAATTCAGGAAAAATATTCAGTTAGGCTTCCGCTTTTCCAAATCCGAATTGCCGGGCCTTACGCTTGACCCCTGCCATCAGATTTTGTATAGCCACCTTGTCCACCTTCTTCGCCGCGAAAGCCAGTTTGCCTTGAACTGCTGCTCGTCCTTAGCAGTTTTTGGTCTTCTTTAGGTTCCGCTTGACAATAGCCCAGTATTTCTCAATTGGGCGGAGCTCTGGCGTGTTGGGAGGTTCTTGTCCTTGGGAACCACCTGCACGTTGTTGGCGGCGTACCACTCCATGGCCTTTTTACCGTAATGGCAAGATGCCAAATCCGGCCAAAACAGTACGGAACAACCGTGTTTCTTCAGGAAAGGCAGCAGACGTTTATTCAAACACTCTTTCACGTAAACTTCTTGGTTGACAGTCCCGGAAGCTATGAAAATGCTGCTTTTCAAGCCACAGGTACAGATGGCTTGCCAAACCAGATATTTCTTTGCGAACTTTGACAGTTTCGTGTGCTTGAAAATATCTGCTACCTTTCCCTTCCTTTTGCCGTATAAAACTCCTGTCCCGAAAGCTGCTTGTAGTCGGCTTTGACGTAGATTTCGTCGTCCATTACCACGCAGTCAAACTTCGTCAGCATCGTCGTGTACAGCCTCCGGGATCGCGCTTTGGCCGTCGTATTTTGTTTATCATCGCGATTTGGAGTCACTACCTTCTTGTAAGTCGATAGTCCGGCTCGTTTTTTGGCTCGATGCACGGTTGTAGACGATACACCCAGCTTATTTGCGGCATCTCGGAGAGATAGGTTAGGGTTTCGCTGAAACTACCGGCAACTCTCTTTGTCGTCTCAGCGGCTTCCGGTTTTCGATTTCCCCCCGATCCAGACTTCCTGGCTGTCGACAAACGTTCCCCAAACACTTTAATTACATTTGTTACGGTTGATTTGGCAACTTTTAGCGATTTTGCCAACTTTGCATGCGAATAGCTCGGATTTTCGCGATGCGCGAGCAAAATTTTGATACGCTGCTCTTCTTGCTTGGACGGCATTTTGACAACTGAAGAGTGAATTCCAAAATCAAAATAGGAGCATCATTCTACACACACACACCTTCAAAATGAGGGGTGTTCAGGTTTTTAAATGCAAAATTGAAAGAAATACGTCAAGTTGATATTGACCAAATTTTGACCGTATCGCCCTTTACGAATGAGTTTTGACGAAATTTGATGGCTGCATTTTAATGGTTGCCGAAACATATTTCAAAATGGATTATAAAAAAAAACCATGGACGCAAATTGTACCTGTCACCTGGTCATGGGGATGTCTCTTTCAGGTATAAATATGTTTTTGCTGATAACTTTGCTCGAAAACTAATGATTTGGCAAGGAATCTGCAGTTGTGGCCTTGAAACCAAGGTGTTCATCACATCTCACACAATGACGTCGATGGTTTACATTAAAAAGTGTTTGAAAAAGCGGATTTAACCCTTCTTTTGGCAACACAAAGCCAACGTTATGTTTTGGCCGGATCTAGCAAGCTGCCACTACTCTAAGGAGGTATTAGAATGGTATGCTACAAACAATGTTAATTTTGTCGCCAAAGAGATTTATCCTCCGAATTGCCCCGAGTTCAGACCGACCGAAAAATATTGGGCAATCGTCAAGCAAAATCTTCGAGGATGCGATAAACACATGCACAACAAATGCGTTTAAAGTAGAATAAGTTCGCCGGTACAGTCTTATGATTGATTGTGGAGATAATGATTGCATTGATCACATGTATAGTACGACAGTTCGTTCTAAACGGTAAAATGTAATAACTTGTTATACCCTTAGGTTTTTTTTACACGGTTTGTTTTCGGTGATAACTCCAGAACGGAACAACTTGTCGACCAAATTCGAATCACGTTTTACGTTTTGGGCAAAAAGTTGCCATATGCTAAGTTTTAAAAAAAAAATCACAATTTTTGGTGTAAATTTTAAAAACTGTATTCTAACCATTGAATGGAAAGGTAACGTATACACACAAAATCGAAGCAACATAAAATGTTTGAGCATGTGAATTTATCAACTGTATTTAGTCTTTTTTAACACGGTTCCAAAGTATAAGTGGAACGTATCCCCCTCGCAAAAAATAAATCTTTGTGTATATTGTTATCGATGAATAGATACCCTTTTGTTTTACGTTTTGATCAACCGTGTATGTTGTTTAATTCTTGAGTTGAATGCAGCCAAATTTACTTTGAATAGGGCTTTATTGAACTGAAAGACAACAAGGATATTGGAATTGGGCAAATTCGAACTTGGAATATTTAGGATCAGTTATTTTTTAATGCTTGGGAAAACCATGGAACCTTGGTTGGGAAAACAGCTAGCCGGGCAAAAAAATCGGGAATTCTAGGCAAATAACTCATCTGGCGCATAAGCCGAAATTTTAAGGACCTAAAGGGTCACCCACAATTGATACGTGGCGCATGCGTTGACGTTAATTTGACAGAGAACCTATGGGAAAACTGTCAAATTCACGCAAACGCATCCGCAACGTATCAATTGTGGGCCAGCCATAAGAAGGATCCTCATTACAAACATTTTCACCTCTGCCAGCGACTCGTCTGATGCCATCCGATCGAAGTCGTGCGCAAAATCAACGATCTCGACTACTTCCGGCAGCTTCAACACACCATTGTACATCCCGTTCTAAAGCGTTACATCGAGAACAGAACCTGGTGGCACACCTGCTGTAATACTGATCGACTTACGTCCCCTATCAGTATCGTGGTTCTGGAAGTAGCTTCTCAAATGTCTACACAGATAATCAGCGACCCTCGTTCTGTGCAGCGCTTGAAGAACGCATTCAGAAGCGTCAGCTGGGAGGCCAAATTGCCTCTTAGCTGACGTTCTTCTCGTCGATCGTTATCACAGCGCAATAACGGATCGTATTCGATTTAAGTCTTGTTCGCGACAAAATCTGGACCGACTAAATTTGGAATAAAACAAATTTGCTGTTAGTTCAATCCAAGATGATTTTTTCTTTCAATTAATTGATAACAATAATATCTTAGAACTAATTACAGTTACTTAATTAGGCTGCATGAAGAAACTACGAACTTTTCAGTTTACTCGTATTGGGGTCTGTGCAGACTTCTTTGCAACCGATTTAGCTGCTTTTGTACAAGATTTTGGAATTTTTTCTATAGTTATGGCTTCTTCTTATTCTTTATCTCTTAGCATTTCAAGCTTATTGCTTTCACAATTCGGTCATTGCTTGCTCTCAACTTCGTGTTCTAAATGCACTCCCACAGGTATTAATTGAAGGCTTTCGATACCAGGTACCATTTTTGCATTAATTAGATTGTGTGGCAAGTACAACCATATCCTATGTCCAGGGTGTCGAGAAATTTTTCTGTACGAAAAATTCCTAGACCAGACCGGGAATCGAACCCAGTCACCTCCAGCATGGTATTACTTTCTAGCTGCGCCTTTGCCAGCTGAGTTAAGGGAGGACCCAGTTGTAGCTCGTTGTTTATATTGAGATAGTTCTCTCTTCACGAGAGCCCAAAACCGCTCGATAGGTCGAAACAACTGGATTCGCCTCTTTCGGTACAACATAGACTCCATTCGCTCTATACCATTGCAAAACATCTTTGGCGTAGTGACAAGATGCCAAATCAGGCCAGAATAGCGAGGGAGCGTCATGGCTACGTAGGAATGGTAACAATTGCTTCTTTAGGCATTCTTCACGGTATATTTCCTTGTTTACCACTCTGGTTTTGATGAAGCTTTGGCTTGCTCGACCACAGCTGCATATTGCCTGCCAAACCAAATATGTTTTGACCTTTTTCTTCGTCCTGAAATGCTCCTCATCGTCATTCGGTTGCATGGCAGTATAGACGGTTTTCGCGCCAACTCGAACAAATGTTGGCAGCACCTTTTCAAATTACAACGAAACTTTTTGTGTGTGTAGACCATAATTAGATAAGCCACTTTGTATACTTAGTTTCTTCATTTTTTTTCTAGACTGTCTTTTGAAAAGAGCCAAACTTGTTTTATCGATTGTTTTAAAATGTGTTTAATAACATAAATGAATACTCCTACAAAAAAGTGTTGACAAGTCAATTTTAAAGAAAAAATATTGAAAAAAAAACCAAAATGAACCCTACACTGAAAAAAATCATTTTTTAAAAATTCAAAGTGGATTTTAAAACAACACCATTTTTGATTTCGATGAAATTTTGTTTCAAGATAGGTAATTATGTTTCCTACCAACCATGCAACATAAGATGGGCACTTTTAAGGAAGCAAAGTTTTTCTAACAAAAACTTTTTCATGTCCCATTGATTCTTTTTTCAGTGTATTTTGTTATCAAAAACTAAACCAGTGAAAGTCATAAGTAATGATTCATAACCATCCCAGAATCCAATGAAACTGAATTTATTAGGAGATTTTGTCCTATTTATTCAATCATTTGGAAGAGTTTAATGTTTGATCGCAATATGTATTGAATTTCACTTTTATATATTCATTTATTTATAATCTTTTATATATTTAAAAATGGATTTCTGTCTGTCAGTCTGTCTGTCTGAACCTAATAGACTCGAAAACTACTAGACCGATCGGCGTGAAATTTTGAGGCCTGGGAAGGTCTTTATTTGTATGGGAGCGCCCTTCTCTGGAAAAGGGCGCTCCCATACAAATGAAACACTCATTTATACATAACTCGAGAACTAATCAAGCAAAAGAAACCAAATTTAGCATAGGTGAGTTTTTGAAGAAAAAAAAAAGTTTTTATGGTTGTTTTAGAACCCTCCCCTTCCTAAAATGGGGGGCTCCCATACTAAAAATAAAAACACAATATTCTGCATAACTCGAGAACTAATCAAGCAAACGGTACGAAATTTAGCATTTGGTGGTTTTTGAAGACGAATAATGTTTCTTTGTTGGTTTGAGACCCCTCCCCATACTAAAGGGGGGGGGGACGATACAAATGAAATACAATATTGTGCATGACTCGAGATCTAATCAACCAAATGGAACCAAATTTAGAAGGACTAATTAAGTAAATGGAACCAAACTTGACAGATGAAGGTTTTTGAAGGAGAGAAATGTCTCTTTGATGGTTTGGGACCCCTCCACCTTCTGAAAGAGGGGTTCCAGTACAAATGAAACACAATTTATTGCATAACTTGATAACTAATCAAGCAAATGGAAACAAATTTGAAGGAGTGAAATGTCTTTATGGTGATTGGAGACTCTTCCGCCTTCTGAAAGTGTGTGTGGGGGGATCTCCCACACAAATTAAACACAAATTTCTGCATAAGTCGAGAACTAATCCGGCAATTGGAACCAAATTCGGCATATGGAGGTTTTTGAAAAAAAGAAATTTTTCTATGGTGATTTTAGACTTTTACCCCTTCTGGATGAGATGGAGGGGGGTTTTCTCAAACAAATGAAACACAAATTCCTGCATAACTCAAGAAAAATAAAGCAAATGGAATCAAATTTGGCATGTGGATTTTTTTAAAGGTCAGACATATTTCTATGGTGGTTTGAGACCCCTCTGCCCTCTGAAAGGGAGAGCCCATACAAATGAAACGTAAATTTCTGCATTCGAGAGCTATTCAAGTAAATGAAACCATATTTGGCATGTGGGGGTTATTGGACGCAGGATTTTATATATATATTAAAATGAATTTCTGTCTGACCGATCGGAGTGAAAATATGTATGCAGGGGTTTTTGGGGCTGCGGAAGGTTCCTATGATTGTTTGAGACCACTTCCCTCTTCTGGAAGGGGGGAGGGCTCCTATACAAATGAAACACAAATTTCTGCATAACTTGAGAACTAATCAAGCAAATGAAACTAAAATTGGTATGTTGGGGTTCTTTGCATGCAGGAAATGTTTCTTTAGTGATTTCAAACACAAATTTCAACCAAACCTGAAATTATCCAGGTTACTAAGCCACAAACTGTGTATTGTCTGGGTAAGAAAAATGTTCTGATAGAAGTTTGAACCCATTCTTGGTTCATCACCTGAATTAGATCCCTTTTTTTGCCTTTACTTTGTCACCAGGAATAGGTAAAAATACTTAGGAATTTGTGAGTGCCTGGTATTGTTTTCACGTTATTATAAATTTCTTCGAGTTCTTCTGACATTTTTATGTACTGTTCAGTGGATACGTAACAGAAATTTAATTTGGTGATATTTTTATCTGTCTGTTCAACTGCCCAGTTATATAACTTTCGTGGGGTTGTTATGGTATTTCCATAATCTCGAACAAGACTTGCTCTCTTTGCCATTCGCTTGAGAGTGCCACCAATAGCATCACAGGGACCGCTGTTTGGCAAGTTTTCTTACCGATAGATCTGAATTTTCTAAAAGGATCTAAAAGCTTGTAGTATCACTAATCATTGATTTTACACAGTGAACAGACATACGTTCATCAGTCTGCGAAATATTTCACGCATTGATAAAGTATTTCCAGAGATATACGTATTTAGGGGTGTCCAAATTTTGTCGCAAACAAGCCTCAAAACTCATCGTCGTCGACACTGCTGACATAGCAACTCCGCTGTACTTCATGGTTGGAGTATGTAGTTCGTGAGTAAATAATAAATATTATGATGATGCTAATGTTGCACATTCAATGCTCATCTTCTCGATTATCTGCGAGATTATCTGCAAATTGTCAGCATATGTTTGTTTTGAAAAATGTCGACATGCGATTTGGATTCAATCACAAGACAATACCTCTAGAGCGCAACTTCATTTATAGTCTTCCAGAAGTTTTTTTCCTCCACCAGTGGGAGTGTTTTCAAGTGGCAGAAGCACAACCGATTCGATATGGTTATTTTCATGGAAAAACACGTTGTTCTCTCTCGTACTTTAGACTCGAGTGCACTTTTCACCAAAACATCTGCATACGAGTGAGACTTGTTCAATTTCCGTTCTGAAATATGACTCCAACTTCCGATTTGCAAGAAACTTGCATCAAATACATTTCAAGCGCTGGTTGGTCTTTCGTAGTCTTCAATTTACAGTAGGAATAAAATAACTCAATTAATTCCTCAATCAGCGTTACACTCGCTATTAAATCAATTGATTCCCAGCTCACCATTCATCAATATTCAAAATCGAGTGGAAGGGCACAAATCCATTCCCTTTCACTCAGAACGCGACTTAAATATGCAATAAAGTCCGCCATCACCGGCTCTCTACCGCGTTTTCGGAATACCTTTCGCCGATGTCGCCTTTCTCGTCTTCAAGTCCTTACCGCGCGCTACGAAAACAGTCAGCGGTGAAGACTTGGGGAATCTTCTTAGCATTTTCCAGAAGCCAACAACGTATTGAAAAATTTATTAGACATTCCGGAATTTAATCTATCTATAAAAATAAATTCCGATAAATTAATGTTTATGGGAGCCTGACAGGACGTAGGGAAGCCCCCAACCGAAGACAGTGGCAAAAAAGCTAATATCGCTTGATGTACAGTAGTTTGGTTCGACGTCCGTAATGCAAAACGATGTCCTTATCTGCCACACCGTGCGGACAAGGAATGTCATAGAGCCGGAAAGGAAAATCACCGCCGAGGAGTGTTAAGCAAAAAGAAATGTCAGAAATCGCATTTTAAAAGTGTGTTTATACATCGATTTGTGCTGACTTTTGTGCTTCGATTGCCCCCTTGCTCCGAATCGATAGATTGCCGTTTTACACGCTGGCATACCTCGGGACGGAGGCTACCGTTTGCTGTTGTTGATGCTTGGGAATCTTACGGTTTGATTCGAAGCAACAAGAAAAACGGGACCATCACCCCGATAGGAACAGGCCAGGATAAGGTATTTTATGAATTCGATAAATTTGCATTTTATTGTTATTCCTATCTACATCGAATAAATGTGCACGGGGTGGTTCTTGATGAAGGGGAATTGTTTCGTCCAGATTGGTATCAGTGCAAGCATCAAAATCAATGTCCGTATGTCTCATCATAACTTTTTTTAAGCACCAAAATAACCATAGCCGAAATGGATAATTAGAACAAGGAATAGAAATTGAGCCTTGCGTACCCATGGAGTAATGGGTCGAGGCCAGGTTCAACTGAAAAATCACATCCTTGTTTTACAATAAAATATATATGCATACAATATACATAACATATAAAATTGTCTAATCCTATTTAATTTTCTGGTACAGTAGCTCAATAAAAGTCCTAGTCGTCCATGTAGTATCTCTCGATTTGTTCAAAGCATATGACATGGAGGCTCCCTATCTTGACTACGCTCAATAAATGGACGTAGGGCGCATGTTGGCTTACGTGGAAAACTTCCTACACAATAGGAAGTTTCGAGTCTTGAACGCCGGCGCAACCTCCAAACCAAAGTTGCTAGAGAATTACATTCCGCAAGGGTCTGTCATATCAGTCATACTGTTCCTCATCGCGATATAACCCTCGTTGTTGGTTGGTCGTTGGTAAATACGCGAGGGCAGTCAGAGGCAGAATGCAAAAAGCAGTGGATAATGTGATTGGCTGGGGAAAGGAAAGGGCTTAAGATATCCTCCGAGAAGTCTCAGAACATGCACGCCTGCTTTGGTCATACCCACTGGCCAAGGTTACCTCACGTTTGTATCGAAGAGCTTGTGGTCAAGACAGTACGGGAAATGAAGCTTCTTAGCGTGACGATCGATAACAAACTGCGTTTTGTAAAGCACGCCAAGGCAGTAAAGCGTAACGTCAACGTCAAGTTGAACGTTCTCCGGGTCCTAAGCGGCTGCTTCTCTGAAGCTTCTCGTTGTACATTGACCAAGATTGCGCAGGCTATGATCATACCGTGCTTACTCCATGGATTGGAACTATGGAGCAGGGGTGGAATATCCCTACTTAAAATCCTAGAACGTCAATACAACGAGGCCTATAGGATATGTAACGGAGTCTTTTGGACCTCACCTATAGCTACCCTATTGGTGGAATATCGTAAGGTCACCTCGGCAAATGTTGTAGCCGAAGACATGGCTATCAAAACTATGAGGTTATTACAAAGGGACACCACCTACCGTCTGTAGAGCAAACTAGTGGTGGCGAGACCTAACGGGAGTAGAGATTCCCATGTTGTGTCACCTCCCTAGGCTGTGGCAACGGGCATGGGACTCTACGCGCCCCAAAATGGATTGACGCATCCGGCAGTTATGTGGAGCAAGGGCAAACCCCTGAAGTAGTGAGAGGCTATGGGATCTAGGTGTGGGACACGTCGTGTGCTTACTGGAGGTGCAACACTGGTGTTGCCAACGTAACCTTTACCGGGGTACCTGGACACTTAGGTATACCTGGTAATGAGGCTGCTGAAGAACTAGCCAATCAGGGTCGTCATGCTCAGCTGGGGGACCAACTTGTCCCCTACAGTGAGGCTACCCACTGGGTGAAGCGGACCTCCCGATATGCGTAGGAGGAATCATGGTATAACCGAAAAGCGTTCCTTCGTCGTTTCAAGAACACTACGCAAGAGTGGAAAGATATGCCCTACCCTCAAGACCAGAAGATTCTAACTCGGCTAAGGATAGGACATTCTCGACTCACTTACGGGCTTCGAGTCAGCGGTAGTAAGGCCTACTGCCAAGGCAGAATAAGATGTCAATCATGTATTAGTGGAGTGCCCTGTTAGGGCACAATTGAGGGTTGAAACGGGAGTTATAGGCACAATACGTGAAGAATTGTATAGCGACCGTAATACAGAACTATCTATACTGAAGTCCTAGGGATTTAATTATCTATTGTTTGGTGCTGTGACTGGTACTTTTTAGGGTGGGATGAATGTATTCTTCAGGTTCCAAGTTACGTGGGAAAGTGGTTGCATAAATGAACGAGCAGACCGAGGGATACAAAACACCGTCCCAATCAGCCCCAGAGCAATGAGCAACGTCCATAACGAAGATGACCACGTCTAACGTTACACGATCCCGTCATAGAAATCCCTAGTAGAACACTTGTTACCATTCAGTTGAGATAACATAAATATGACTTGCTAAGTAATAATCAAGTAACTACAACTAATAATGATCGTAGTGTGCTACTTGGGATCGCAAGGATTGGTGATCGGTTGTCTAATGAAAAAACGATGAAACATCTCCTTCATATCTCGCGTTAGTGCATAGGCGTATAAGTGGAAGTGGAAGAACGCGGCAATCAGCGACGTGAAGAAGTCATCATTTAAAGTCATTTAAAAAACAGAGTTCAGCGACATACCGTTCACTCTTGCGGCCGCATCCTAGATGATCTGTACCTTTTTTGGATTTTTTGGGGTTGAACACCACCCCCAACGGCAGATACCAGCAGTTCTGTGGACTTGTGTGAGTCCGCTCTTCCGGCGTAGCATGATGAGCGTATCCTTTCTCTTGGTACTCCCGAATATGTTGTTGTTGATTTTGTTGTCATCCTCCAACGTGAAACCCACAGTTGAACTGTTATGAAACTGACTGTTCGCAGCCGTAGATTCTCCAGACAAGCCAGCACTTGGCAGCCATTGCCAGTCACTTGAACAGCAACTGCATTATCCGAAAGTGTCAGCTGTGAACCTTCATCCACGAACGCATACACGTTCAGCTTGCAGTGTTCTCTATATAACGTTACTGGAAGAATCCAAAAAAGGACTACCGCTTGTCTGTTGCCCTACATGGCTCGTAAATACTACGGTAGGTGTAGCAGAATGCAACAACTCCGCATTCTCGCCAGGTTTTGTATTTTCCGTGTTGATTTAGGCAAGTTCATCTCAAAAAAAATTATTAACGACCTTCAACCACTCATCACTGTTCAGCGACTTTTACTTGAAACAATCTGTTATCTTATGTCTATCAATCTTGCAGAAGGCACAAAGTTTCTTTGGTTGCTTCACGGGTGCAGCTGTATTGCCAAGCCGAGCTTGCTGAAATCGAATGACGTTAACCGTATCCTCAGTATTTGGGCTACTGCTTAATTGTATTTCTTATCAGTGCGTCATCCATCACTTCGAACGCCAGCTCCACCAATGCTGACTTGATCCAAACGTTCCTGACCACTTCAACCGGGAAGTGACGGATTTGTTAGGTGTGCTTGCTGATTTGTATTCTTCAGACGTACCACCAAGTTGTCAACTGCCGTACCAAAGTCAACTATGCTTTCAATGTTGTCCAATATGGAAGGCGGCAGCTGATGGGGTTGCCCATTGCTCATTTGTCAAGTTCCGCGCAATATATTAAACACCTAATTGCTCAAGAATGTGAAGCAGAGTTTCCAAGAGCTGTAGCTGCAATCATCTACTACTAACATGTGGATGACTACCTGGGCAGTTTTCCGACAGCTGAAGAAGCAGTAAAGGTGGGAAGTGAGGTGAAGCGAATACATGTGGAAGGCAGATTTGAGATCCGCAGTTTTCTTTCCAACAATCCATTGATCGCAGCGCAGGTAGAGCAGGGTCGGAAGAGAAACAGAAGTTTATCAAGGCGGAGAAAGGGGAAAGCATCAAGTCAAATCTACGAATGAAGTGGGTCCCAAATGATGATAAGCTCACCTATACGTTCGCCTAGCGTGACGATCTCAGTCATCAACTGGACGAGTCACACACACCAACGAAGCGAGAAGTGCTTCGCGTAGTCATGGGCTTATTCGATCCTCTTGCTAGTGAGTTCGCATGCTAGCGTTGTGTACTTCCGAGTGAAAACACCTCAAGGTCCCAAGATAGCATCTGTCGCAGGAAAGGCAAAAGTTGCTCCCCTTAAGATGATGTCCATACCCCGTCTAGAGCTACAATGTGCTGTGATAGGCTCACGATTGCTGAACAGAGTGATTATCATGCAAAATCTTCCGGTCACCCGGTGTGTATTGTGGCCGGACTCCGAAACAGTATTGCGGTGGTTGAAGTCCAACAGTCAGAAGTATCAGTAGTTCGTGGAGATTCTTTCTATAACGGATGTGCACGAATGGAGAAAAGTTGAAAGTGAGTTGAACGTGGCGGACCAGGTGAACAAGTGGGAGGAGGACCAAACTTCAACCCGACCAATCCTTGGTTTCCAGGGCCACAGTTCCTATCGCATCCGAAAGTTTCTGACCGCAGCAGCGTACTGTGCCGTATTATACTGAAGAAGAAATTCACCGAGTTAACATGCACACGAAGATGCAGCCACTGATCGAGACAACCAGGTTCAGTCGCTGGGAAAAACTTGGGCGAACGGTGGCAATGGTTCATCGATTCATCGATAATTTGAAGAGAAGACGTCAAGGTATGCAGTTATAAGCTGGAGTACGATGCAGAAGGAGCTAGCCAAGGTCGAAAGTACATTAGTGAAGCAAGCTCAGCAGGAGTGATATGCCGAAAAATTAGAGCGGCTCAACGGAACCGATAAAACGTCGCAATTGAATCATTCAGTGCTATTTGAGTTAAAGCTTAATTTTTAAGCTATGGATTAAGGAAATGGATTAAGGAAATGGACAAAAGCTGCCGCTTTTTCATGGGCTTACACTCACCTGCACTGACAAAACTACCCGTGCAGCATCAATCATAGTAACCCCTGAGTCAGCAGACAAAATTTGACAGCTCTATTAGTTGAACTCTAACCGTGATGGCAAAAACAGTGAAGCAACTCCGTTTAGAAGTGTGCGTGTGTCGAAGAACGGCACCCCACCGCGTCAAAAACGGACATCGTGCGGCACTTTTTGGACGCCGGTACGCCCGTTTTGGCAGCTACAACATCTTGGCACTATTAGACAACAATCAGAGTATCAAAAGAAAGCCCGGTTCCGGACGGTCGACGACCCTGAGCGACAAGAAGCTCCAAAAGATGCTGAAGAGGAAAACCGAGGGAAATGTGGGTACATCGCTGCGTGCGCTTGGCCGAGAGGTCGGTTCAACCGGCCAAAAGTACCTGTCCAACATGAACATACATGTCAGGGAGCGGAAGTCACGTCCTTTGGTTTTCGAGCTGTAGGCAATGACGCTGCGGCAGCGGCTGAATAATTGCGCCAAAAAGCATTTGACTAAAAAAATATTGCCGTTTCATATATTGTTAAAATAAATGGCCATGGCCCCTCGACACCGGAGTTGTTCCGGGTTTCCGAAGAGGCTATCTCACATGTTGAATTTGTGATGAGATTTTGTACAAGCTGCCGTTATTATACAATTTATTTTATATTTACTTAGCGAATGAAAGGTCGATTGCTAGAATGGGCCTTAAATTAACCGAAATATGGCCATATCCGTGAAACAGGTTCTGATAGAGATTCCTGGGTGCGGTTAACTATTTATTTTACTCAAAACATGCCATGTGATAGCTCTATTTTCTTGATTTTTCATCACAAACCTTATTATAGAATTAAAATGGATTTTTGACCATATTGGCTTCTCCTAGAACCACCGGAACGTCCCATGGGGAACCTGTATTAGGAAACAGGTAGGCATTTATCCCAAAACATGCCGTGTTGCATCTCTATCTTCATGATTTTTCATAATTATGATTTTGATAGACTTGAGAAAGCCATTGGCTACATTCACCACTCGCGGAACATTTTTGAGTGAACTTGTAGTAGAGATCAATTATAAAAGATGGACGATAAGATTCCCTGGCTAGCCAGATCCTGATTCCTGGTGCTTCTGAGGATCAATTGATTTATTGGTATTTAATAGTTCGGATAAGCAAGCAATAATTCGTTTGAGTATAGGGAAGAATAGGTTTATTAGTAGCGAGTTGGTTATCGCTTCCACGACGGCTTCAAACGACGGCTTCAATCTACCTGGGGATAGAGCTGCTGAGGGTTTGAATGAGGTCCAGTGGTATTCTATACCACTTGTAGATCAAATTTTTCTCAAATTCCTTCAAGGACGAACATTCCGAATCCTTGCTTCCAATGTTGATCACAATGGTTCAATGATGGTCATGTCCGGTGGCTGAGCAGGCCACTCAAGGTGATCGAAATCGGTCTAAGTGTGATTCAATACTAAGGCTTCGTAATTTTTTGCACGAAGCTTGATTTTCGCACATTCAGAGGCGCAGGTAGTGACGTCATAACGCTTGTTTTATTCAACTTTCTTCGCTTGCTTTGACGTGTTCACCATCGTTTCCCGCAATATTTTCCACAACGTGAGCTATGGCTCAAGTGGCAAATGAAGCCAACGGCTTTCTCAAGTCTATCAGAATCATAATTTTGACCTTGACTAGGCGAGAAAGCATAGGTATGTTTATTTATATGTATATAGGTCGTTGGGATTGATGAAGCTGAGAAATTTAATGCATTTTTTTCCTGGGCTGGAACACAGGCGTTTCCTAATTGAAGTCGGGCTCCTAATCCAAGGGTTTGGTGCCTTTACATGAATGCAGGTCAGGACATTAGCGATAACTCTTACCCTAGCCTTATGGCTTATGGTTATAGCGCCATAACTCTCTTTCTGGAAAAAGAACGACACGCGACTAAGTCCCCCCACCTCCCCCCACACACAAACAACAACACATACGCGTGTGCAGGCGTGTAGCCTTGGGGTGTGGAAGTAGTTCGCCTCCCCGCGGTGCACCCTGGAAACGTTAAGCTCCCCTTAACGGCTAAACGAACTACAACGGAGGAAGCGCCATACGGCGCAGGAGCCGGCAGGAGGTCGTAAGCGGTCGTGACATGGCCCTGACTTTCTCGATCGGTGGAGGGACCATACGACGCGAGGTTCGGCAGGTACCGTTAGCGGTCGGGTAGGGAGATCGCGGATGATCTGGAATGCCACAGACGTCCCGAACCCTGCTTGGATCCAGGAGCATCTCGATCGAATCAGCGTCAGGTCGGCGAAGCTAACTACTAAAGACCTAAGTAGTTAGACATAGTGGGTGCTTAATTAGCACAAAGCCCCTCTCCCAGTAATACCGAAAGGTGGTTCCGGGGAGGAGAAAGGCAAGGCACGGGTGGGTTTTTAGTGGGTCGAGGAGTTGGCACCCTCATCCCCCACACCCTGAGTTCTTCAGGTGTCTGGCTGCAGATTTTCCATCCCGTCTAAAAAAAAAAAAAAAAAAAAAAACAAAAGCGTGCAGCTTTAGGAACCTTGCGGTGAACAACTCGTTATGACACTTACACGAGATCGCTGGTGTATTGGTGGACGGAGTCGATCGCCGACCTCCTAAGAACATGCCTCCACGCAAGGGTGCAAAGAGTGCGGTCAGACGCCGAGAGAATCGAGTGTAGAGGGGCGCTAGTCGCCGCGAAGGCCACACTTAAGAGGGAGATAAAGGCCAACAAGCGAGCGTGCTTCGAGGGTCTGTGTCAGAAGGCCAATGTGAATCCGCGGGGTGACGCCTACCGGGTAGTAATGGCCAAAACCAGAGGATCAGCGGCTCCAACAGAGCGTTCACCAGAGCTGCTGCAGGTGATCGTTGGGGGATTCTTTCCGAACCACGACCCGAGTCCATGCCCCCGAGTAAAATTTTACCGAAATCCTGTAAATTTTTTACAGATATCTGTAAAATTTGGTAAAACTTTACAGATTTCTGTAAAAATCTAAGTGTACAGTAGCCGAAGTAATACCGAAAGGTGGTTCCGGGGAGGGTCCAGAGATAAAGGCACGGGTGGGTTTTTAGTGGATCGAGGAGTTGGCACCCTCATCCAAAAACACCCTGAGTTCTGTGCAGATTTTCTATACCGTTTAAAAAAAAAGTGGCAACGGTACAAGGTGCTTAGGAATCGCGCTAACACTTAAATTACCCAAACGAAAAAGAAGTACCTAAATTGTTTTTTTGGACAGCAGTACTCCTTCTTAAACCCTATGGCAGCGAGTACAGAGTCTTGGAGTCAGCAAGGATAAACAGTTGCGGCCTTGTGAGTTCGATCCAGACGAGGTGAATTGCACATTCTCAGCTAACTTCATGAACAGTTCCCATTGAGTTGCAACTCCGTTGAGATCAGCACAGCTTTTTTTTACGACCTGTGCGTTATTCGTCAATGCCATCTGGGACAGCAAATCAAACGGATGGACGGTTTACCAATAAACTTCGTTAAGATCATCCTGCCGTTAGTTGTGTAACACACTACACATTTATTCAATATGTTTCCTGACTCCTAGAAGCATGCGAAAGTTTTACCATTGAAGAAAAAAGCGCATTTGAACGACATCAACAATCTGTGACCCATCAGCATACTTTGTGCGTTGTCGAAGGCTTTTGAGAAGCTTGTCAAAATGAAAATGACCTCCTACATTGAAGGTTATGGCTTGTTGACTGATTGTCAGGCAGGTTTCCGCAGGGAACAATCTCTGTTAGTCTTCACACACTGTATTGTTGTGTCTATTCAGCGATGACTGGCACAAAACTTAAGTTGTTCAAATCGTTGATCCTGCCGTATTTTTTGTTCGGTGAAGTTCTCCATGTCCGTTCTACTGCAAGCTCCTTCGATCGGCTACGTGTGGCACTGAACTGCTGTGTCAAGTATGTCTACGGCTTGAGCCGTTATGATCACGTGAGTCACCTGCAACAGAACCTCATTGGATGTCTCCTACAAAACTTCCACGCACATCGATCTTGCGTTTTCTTGAGGAACTTGTTGACAACGCAATCTTCACCGATACTTCATCGCAGACTTATCCAAATTCGAGGACGCCACTTGCTGAACCTATTGATGCCAGCCAACAACACGGTGAGTTACGCCAGTTCATTGTTCGTTCGTGATGTGATAAACTGGAACTCATTACTACCCGCAGTGAAGCGTTCTTCTTCAGAAGTAATTTTCAAGAGTGGCTGTTTCAATTTTTGGAACCGAATCAATTTAATAATCTTATTGATTTGAGATTGTTAGATTAGTAAAAATTGTTTTAATTAGAAATAGTATCAGTTGAAAACCGAAGGTAGCAATTTTAAAAGATGTTGCACTATACAATGGTCATTGTACCGCTGGCTGTCAACGTATCGCCTAGCTAGATTCTGCATTGCGCACAGAGTACCACAAGGGACTGTGCTTGGGCCAATGATATTCGTTATTTTCGTTAAGGATCTGTGCTCGCGTATTTCCTCATTCAAGCAAATGTTTGCCGACGACCTGAAGGTATTTAGAGTCATCACGACCCCACTCAACTGCCTCGTCTTGCAAAACGACATCAAGTGTAATGAAAACAGTATGAGTATAAATACAGGAAAATGTAAGGCGATAACGTTTTCCCGCGAGAGTGTCACCATCAAGTATCAATACAGAATTGGCTCTGCCAACTAGAGCGTGTATCCTCCATCTGCGACCTCGGTGTTACAATCGACGCTAATTTGAAATTAAGCTAACATGTCGCACTCGTCACGGCAAAAGACTCCGACAGATGTATACGCACGAAAACATACATTGATCTGCATCTTGGTCCGCAGCATTCTTGAATAAAGGGCGATACGGTCAAAATTTGGTCAATATCAACTTGACGTATTTCTTTCAATTTTGCATTTAAAAAACCTGAACACCCCTCATTTTGAAGGTGTGTGTGTGTGTAGAATGTTGCTCCTATTTTGATTTTGGAATTCACTCTTCAGTTGTCAAAATGCCGTCCAAGCAAGAAGAGCAGCGTATCAAAATTTTGCTCGCGCATCGCGAAAATCCAAGCTACTCGCACGCAAAGTTGGCAAAATCGCTAAAAGTTGCCAAATCAACCGTTACAAATATAATTAAAGTGTTTGGGGAACGTTTGTCGACAGACAGGAAGTCTGGATCGAGGGGAAATCGAAAACCGGAAGCCGCTGAGACGACAAAGAGAGTTGCCGGTAGTTTCAAGCGAAACCCTAACCTATCTCTCCAAGATGCCGCAAATAAGCTGGGTGTATCGTCTACAACCGTGCATCGAGCCAAAAAACGAGCCGGACTATCGACTTACAAGAAGGTAGTGACTCCAAATCGCGATGATAAACAAAATACGACGGCCAAAGCGCGATCCCGGAGGCTGTACACGACGATGCTGACGAAGTTTGACTGCGTGGTAATGGACGACGAAACCTACGTCAAAGCCGACTACAAGCAGCTTCCGGGACAGGAGTTTTATACGGCAAAAGGAAGGGAAAGGTAGCAGATATTTTCAAGCACACGAAACTGTCAAAGTTCGCAAAGAAATATCTGGTTTGGCAAGCCATCTGTACCTGTGGCTTGAAAAGCAGCATTTTCATAGCTTCCGGGACTGTCAACCAAGAAATTTACGTGAAAGAGTGTTTGAATAAACGTCTGCTGCCTTTCCCTGAAGAAACACGGTTGTTCCGTACTGTTTTGGCCGGATTTGGCATCTTGCCATTACGGTAAAAAGGCCATGGAGTGGTACGCCGCCAACAACGTGCAGGTGGTTCCCAAGGACAAGAACCCTCCCAACACGCCAGAGCTCCGCCCAATTGAGAAATACTGGGCTGTTGTCAAGCGGAACCTAAAGAAGACCAAAAAAACTGCTAAGGACGAGCAGCAGTTCAAGGCAAACTGGCTTTCTGCGGCGAAGAAGGTGGACAAGGTGGCTGTACAAAATCTGATGGCAGGGGTCAAGCGTAAGGCCCGGCAATTCAGATTTGGAAAAGCGGAAGCCTAACTGAATATTTTTCCTGAATTTTATACTAATTGAACTTGAAAAAGAAATTTAATTTGATTTTTTAAATAAACGATTTCACCGATTTACACGCGTTTTCCTTGACCAAATTTTGACCGTATCACCCTTTATGTTGCCGCCGTTAGATACGATGATCATGAATATATGATTTTTGTTGTTTTTTTGTAAAATATTGTTTATTTAGTTTGTAGTTAAATAAAATATAATACTAGTCCATTAATCAACTAGCCTCAAAATGAAGTCTAGTTCGGCAACATCGATTCTATCGTTAACATTTAAATTAACAAAGCTGATGTATTTGATGAAGGTTTTAAGCACTTGAAAAAGAAATTTAATTTGATTTTTTAAATAAACGATTTCACCGATTTACACGCGTTTTCCCTTGACCAAATTTTGACCGTATCACCCTTTATGTTGCCGCCGTCTAGATACATGATCATGAATATATGATTTTTGTTGTTTTTTCTTTGTAAAATATTGTTTATTTAGTTTGTAGTTAAATAAAATATAATACTAGTCCATTAATCAACTAGCCTCAAAATGAAGTCTAGTTCGGCAACATCGATTCTATCGTTAACATTTAAATTAACAAAGCTGATGTATTTGATGAAGGTTTTAAGCACTTCTACTTTTCTCGCTGGTGCTATGTTTCAAAATGGGTCGCAGAAGATCGTCGAAGGTTAGCTGCTGCCACCCGCTAAAAATCATCGTCACTTTTCGTTGAGAGCTGTGTGCCCATGCTCGGCTACTCGAGGCACTCGCTGGAATTTGTGTTGTAGTGATTCGACGATGGACACCTGACAAAACTGACAATACGGGTCGCTTGCACGACCGATTTGATGTTAATAACCTACGATGATCCGTCTTCTCATTAATTTAAAAATACAGATCCATGCGCAGGTTGGACGGTAGCCTTCGTGACGATATATTCATCCAGATCTTCTTCCACTCGAGGCCTGGATGCTTTCTTTCCACTCTGGGTAGCTCCGTTTGTTCCAGATAGAACTGGTGTATGAGGTCACTGGAGGGTTTTTGTTGGATGTTGATAGGAAGTAAGGAATTTGCTGGGAGATGAGTTTGAGGCAAGGAAGATCGGCGGGGAGGAATATTTACGGGCAAAGCAGGGATTGATAATGGGGAAGGGAATTGATCTCTCGAAGGTGGCGGTTACTAAGAAGCGCTTTTTGCATTTGAAAGCTGGAAGTTGCGGCTTCGGTCCTGCTCCTTGCGACGCGCTAATTTGCTGCATAAGGGACGCATCTCAAGTAGCACACTACGGTCATTATTAGTTGTAGTAACTGGATACGACTTTTGCAGGATTATATTTTATGTTAGCATCTTAACCGAATGGCAACAAGTGCGCTACTAGGGATGCAACTACTCCACGAAACAAGAAGGTCCGCATTGTCGATGTTAGCTTTGCGGTGTGGATGCATTGCGGTGGTAATATTGACGACAGGCCTTCGCGCCGTGATTCAGCGGGATAATTTTCTGCTGCAGCGAAGAGCACATGTTGTGCGGGAATATTATCTGCCGAATTTTACCTATTGGTCGTGTCCCGGTTTAGCTTTGCCCATCAGCCGCACTGAGTTTGGCAAAAATAACGCCCAGCACCCTTCACCTCTTCCAGCAGTATGAAGCCCTGGTATCGATAAGAGGAGCTCCATCGGTGAATCCAACGTTGATCGCTACTGTTTTGTTGCCGATTGAGTACCCCGGCTACGATCTCGAAGCAGTCAAACAGCTGGAAAATTCGTTCGGCCGTCTGTGTTGAGGTTACAATAACCGTGATGTCAAAATAAAGCTCCCGATAGATGATGTCGAATGTACAATGGTAAAATTCTACCGGCAAGCTATCGATGCCCGGCGACTTTCGTTTTTGCGGCGTTCGGATGGAGATTTTTCCAGTTACGTCTACGCTGATCTCTGCCATTAAGGGCACGAGATTTGCAAAGTCGTCCAGGTTTCTCCGGCGCGAAGCTCTCTCGGTTACGAACGTTTCTTCCCCCGTTTCGCCTCGTCTCTTCCACCGCGTATGGGTACGAGTATCGAAACATGTGGTGTTCGATCTCTCGAGACCTTGAATTTGTTCTCCTTGCTCAGTCTGTGGTCCTGTTATCGTTGTTTTTTTTTTCGCCGTTGGTCGCCAAGCGTTGACATGCTCATGTTGACATGTGGAAGGCAAATACGTACTGTCAGAGCTTTGTGGTCGGTGAATGAGCATACGTGCGTGGCTGCGCATCGCAGGTGCTCGCATGGCCCCGTGCTGATGTACATGCGATCGAGCCTGGATGCCGCGTTGCGTGTGACGTACGTGGGTGCGGGAGTAGTGGGGTGCAGTTTTAGCCACACATCATGCAACTGCAGCTGCCGTACGGTCCCAAGAGAGCCGGGCTTGTATTTGCACTCGTGGAGTCGCTCGGACGAAGGACACAGTTAAAATCGCCAGCGAGGATGACGTTTGCGTGTTGTAGCGAAGGGTAGTATGCGATCGTGCCGTTGAAAAATCTTTCCCTCTTCGCACGGAAAGCTGACCCCGATGGCGCATATACATTGCACAGCGTCGTGTTTTGTATCCTCGCAGCGACGAGGCGACCATCAGAGCTCTTCTCTACATGCGAGAATTGGATGTGGTCTTTTAGCGCTATTGCCGTTCACGCCTTGTATGATCAACGTTGCAGAAAACGTTGAAACCAGGCAGAAAACTGCTCGTTCTCTACCTCCTGGAGAAAAACGATATCCAGCTCCATCGTTCGAATAAAGTTTCGAAGTTCATCGATTTTCGTTACGTTCGTGATGTTGTTGATGTTGATTGCAGCGAGGTTATAGCTGGGGAACTCATCCATTACGACGGTTGTTTACTCCCATCTCGCATACCATCGTCGTCATCCACGCGAGGCTTCTTGCCTGGTGGGCGATTACGGAGCTGCCTTCTGGAGCTGGTGTTTGATCCGACCAGACGAATCGGTTTCGTTGTCATCGGACTTACCGCTAGCAGTTTTGCGTTCCACTCCGCTGCTAGCAGGGGCTGTTGACCTGTAAGAGGGCCAACGACCTGCTGCCCGATGGGTGAGTCGATGCCGAGACGGAGAGCTAACGGGGGAAATTTTGTTCGGTCACGAGTGGGACTGGTAGCAGCTTCATGTTGCCGGTTGGGAATTGGTTTCGGCGGGCATGGTCGTTTCGCCGAGTGTGTTTCGAACCGAGGCTGAGCAGCTTGGTTCAGGGTCGTTTTTGTTTCGTTCGCACTGTGTGCGCGCCTGTATCGGAGTCGCAACGTGAGTAGTTTTTTGCGATGGCGCCTGCTTTGCAGCATCGGCGTACGACTTTTTACGAGCAGTTTTTTGTTCTGCACGCACGTAGCCCCGATGTGGATGTATTCGCGGCAGTGTCGGCAGGATTTGACGCTGCCCGTAATACGCCGCTTGTGTAATCTCGCCATCGATGGTGACCCACGACTCGATGTTTCGTTCGACGTTCATTTTGGCTACCCGCACACCAGTCGAGATGCCGGGGAAATTTCGTTGCTCGCGTATTGCTGTGACGTCACCGAACCTTCCTAAGAAGTCGGTGATTTTTTGGTCCGACACGTCTTCGGACAAATCGAAGAGCCTCACCTCCACTGCTCCATCCTCCAGGGTGAATCTCAACGGATATTTCTTTCCGTCGACAGTGATGTCGTGTTTGCCATCGTGTTCCTCGCAGGTACGTTGCGCCAACGCCAGATCGATGACTTTCACGAATGAAACTCCTAGGGTTCTCCTGTTCTGAATCCGGAGCACTTCACCTTGCTTCAGACCCAGCACGGTCGCACAAGAACTATGCACTTTAGCATTGTCCGGTTTCTTCGGCACGTTCGCAAAATCTATGCGAAAGGTGTTTTCTCGACAGCCCATCGCGGAGTCGTTTGGACGCGAAGTGACACTGAACGGCCCAACGATGAACAAGAAGAGAGAGAAAAAAAGAAAGTAGTTTGTGTTCGACTTCCATAGAGCAGTAATAAAAAACGCGTGTATTCAGCTAGGAAGTTGAGCGCTCACCGATCATAAGAGTCGAGAGGATTCAAAAGTCATTCATACGTTTCGCACTCCGCAATCTCCCTTGGAATGACCCTTTAATTTTGACCGGCTACACCGCAAGGTGCATGCTGATTGGACTGGAAACCTTATCTGCTAGACGCACGCACATTTCGAACTTTTTCAAGACGTTCCTCTGTATGTTCCTCCGAGCCGAGGAGCTCCCCCACTGTTGTCGCCGTTCCTGCACATCGGACTAGTTATGGTTTCAACAACCCACTCGACGCTTGCCTGCGAGCATTCAATAACGTTAATGAACATTTCGATTTCATGGCCAGCAGAGGCACATTTACAAAAAGTGTTAAGAACATTAGAAATTGGAATAGTCTGTACGATTTTTTACATCGAAGATGACATAATAAATAATTAGAATGTATTAATATATTATTGGAACCGGTGTAGGATACAATGTATGTTTCAAATTTTCACATCCACTGTCTTGGAGATGAACTTGAAGTTCAATAAAATAGCCAATAAAATTAAATAATTAAAAAAAAATTAGAACCACCCTAAGTATCGACATTCAGATCCCATCACTCCACCGGAACATATCGGAATTGGAATATCTGAGTGCCCGGTTGCTTTGTATTTTGCTGTATCCGGGAGGAGATCCATCGAGCGAGCAGTGCATGATGGTCGTAGGAAAAAAACAGGAATTTGTTTCCCAATAAACTTGTTTTCCCACGTTTAATGTCCTTTCGGTTTGAATGGAACGACCCATCGAAAGCAAAATTATTGTCTCTGATTGAAGTGATTGTAAACAGGGTGATAAATAAATCTAAGGTGATTGAAATTGTTTGCATAATAAGGTCGACGGGGTAGGTGATTCTTGCTGCAGAAGAGGTTGATGTTTCCAACAAATAAGAAAATTCAAACCTGGAATCTCCGAACTCGCGAGAAAATCACGTTCATGCAGCAAAGCAATCACACAACCGGGACTGTTAATTAATTTTCTCTAGGCGAGGAGCTTTCACATTAATCCCTTCAATTGGAAGAGTTCTTCCGGATGGTAGATCTGGTTCGGAAAAATACTGAAGCAGCCAATGAATGACTTTTCGTGTTTTTGACTTGATTGGAAAATTAGCAGCAAGACGTCTTCTTGTTGTGCTGAAATTTTGATTAAGTCATTGCTGCCAGGGTTTTAATCACCTTATCGCCGAGATGGGCACGTGATGGCAAAGGGAAAATTTGGCGTTTCAAGTAGGAAAATTTCCATTGAAGGTGTGTAAGAGTGTTCATCAATATTAAGAGTACACGCCTTTGGTTCTGAAATTTTTCGTTTATTATGCAACTAAGAAGCAATTAACTCAGACACGAATTCTTCATCTCAAACAACGTTTCTAAATTTAATGCATAGACCTTATTGAAATGAACATTTCTGACTAGCACTAACATTGATACCGACTGTAAAAATTCCAGGCGTGGAAATAAAAATTTTACGGTCGCCAATTGTTCAGCTTCCAGAGCTACTAACAAAAAAAACCATATCCCACGTTGTGCCGAAGTGTGCCCCTACCCAACCCTCCGAGGCAGTGACCGGCACTGAAAGAAGGGGTCATACGAGGGAACGGTTCGGTTCAGTGGCAACATAAACTGCGAGAAGACACTCTGTGGCGAGGGCACGAATATTCAAATCAATTCATGTGTGAACTGCTTCTCTGCCGGCTTTTTCGGTCGCATCCTGGCTGGAACTGGAAGCACAAACGGGGAGGAGAAATAGTTTTATTTCCGCTTTCTAAGTGAAAAAGCTGGAAGCGAATCCCGTAAAGTTGCCTCGCTTATTTTCGGACACCGCCAGCTACCGTAACCACCGTTTTCGGGATCACGTTTTTACACCACGGGACAGTGCTCTACCGGATTTTAATGTTATGTGTAGTAAAAATATAAAATATGTACCGGCGGACTTGAGAGTGGGGATGGTTCTTGTTCACTATTTTCGGTGCTTGATCCTTTCGGTGATTTTCCATATGGGACGGGATTTCGATCTCCTGGCGGGAAGTGCGCACAATTTTGTGTCTGTTTGGCATAAATTTAAAACTTGCTTGACCGTTCAATATCGTCGTAAATCATGAACGCGGGCCTCGAAAGTGGGCAATGCATTTGTAAACGTATGTTAGCTGCTTCGTCCCTGGCAGGATGCAAACGGTTTGTTGAATCAGGAGAGTTGTGATTTAAATCTAAATATTTCGAAATTGTTTGTCGATACGATGGAGTACAAACTATCAGAAGATTTTGGTTTTAAACATAAATTAGAGGTATTAGAAGCATTGCTGGATCTGGAGGCAAACTAACATGCGGAATTAATTTCACTAGACATTCTCTAAAGCATATGACACGACGTGACGACCTGAAATCCTCAGCAGCGACGTCTGGAACAATAGGAACTTCTCGTGTTGCAGCAAATGGGCAGATATCTGACATACGTGTGGCAGAAAACACACACTGAAAATTAATTTTCGTTTATATTACGAAATCGAAGGTAGGACTACCAAATCTATTCGTTGTTTTCTGCAAACGAAACTGATTTTGTACTTTTTAAGAAGTTACCACACGCGCAACTGTCAAAAGCACTAAGCATTTGTTGACACAGAAAGAACATTCATTCATTCTACGAAAACAATACAAAAAGCTACGAATTTTGTTACCAATAAAAAAAGAATCGTCTCTCTGGTGGTTGCATGTACGACTGACAGATCTACTTTATCGATTCAAAATATAATTGAAAAAAAAAACGCAACCACGAGGAGTTGTTCAGCGATTTATTATTTAATATTTCTGACATGGGGTTCGATCCTGTATTTTAAGGAAGAGCTGTTATTGAGTCCGTGGTTGTTCTCACTAAACCATGTTGACTCGTGAGAAGCTATTTAATTATTGTGCATGACGTTCTAACTCCCGACAACGTTTTCATTTCTGTTTTGGGACAAATTATTATTCCCGCCATCCCAGCAGCAACACCAACATTTATGAGTACGATCGAAGAGAAGCAGCGATTGGCTGGTCTTCACGAAATTCATTTTGTGCACTGTACAAAAAAGGTGTTATGATAGCATTTTGTTAGATGACAAGCAACATGAATGTTTCATACAATTTACGAGACATTTGTTCTATGTACAAAATCCATGTTTACGAAACGAGTGAAAGCTAATTTACGGTAATAAATTTTCAGTGCAGGGATCCATCTTATCTGTTACATTATTCTTAGTTGCAATGCAACCAGTTGTAGTGTATTTGATGGAGAATTTAACGAATCACTGAGCATTAGAACTAAATGATTTTGATAGGCTAGTTAGTAGATAAGAACAAAGAAATAAATTATTTATAAGAATTTTATTGGAAAAGAGTCGACGAAAGTATCTGGCAGCACTGAAATTTTCAAGATAGATGTTCACGAAATAGAATCAGTGAATGCTGCGGAAAGCTCCATACACGATAATGATGTTAAAAAAAAGCGAATCCGCGAACGAATACGAGCTCAATTGTGTGAGACAGAATATGTATTGCTTTGGGATAGAAGAGTGCAAAACGAGAGGAGAGAACTTCTGTATCGAGTTCACTCGGGTTTGATTTTCATTCTTTTGACGATTGTTGCGACGCTTGCACGTTATTTTTAATTCGTGCTCGGTTACGACACCAATCTTTGGAAAAATCCCATCAGACGTCCATATCTTGGTCTACGCTGACGATGTGATCCTTATTTCAAAAGGAAAACATTCTGGTGAAGTACGTCAAAAGCTTAGAAGTGCAGGTGAACGCACTAGAAAATTGGACTGCAAGCCTAGGATTCACCAAAGCCCCCACGAAATCTAAACTCCTTCGCATCTGTGGAAGTACCCACAGCAATCAAAGCCGTACCATCAAGGTCAACGGCACTCCAATTCCTCGAGTTCGAAAGATAAAAATACTTGGTGTACTGTTAGACTCGAAACTTAACTTCCTACAGGACTTTGCTGATGTTAAACAAAGCTGCACTCAACGACTAAACATTCTACGTCTATTGGGATGTCGCCTAGCGAGAAGTAGCCGAACGAAGCTTTGTACTGTTGGCGAAGCTCTTGTGGTCTCTAAATTAACATATGGAATTGGATTAACTAGTCGAAGTTTTGACGCCTTGGAACGCACTTTATCTCCAACTTACAACGAAGTTATTCGCCAAGCTTTAGGGACCTTCCTTACTAACCCTCTAACTTTTCTTTTGGTGGAAGCAAACAGTATACCTTTTCGCCAGAAAATCATTCAACGTATTCATTCAACGTAGTTTAGCAATTCTTCTGATGGACAAAAAAAATTATTTAGCATCACAACTCCCTGTAGTTGAACGTGCCAGATTACTATTCCAAGAAGCAACAGGACTTTCAATTCCAACCATCAGCCCCATTATCAGGCTAACCAACCGAAAATGGTGTGCTCCAACGATTCACATTGATGACACTTTTAAAAATAGCATTAGAGCAGGTACTGCCAGCAAGATGTTAGGCCCCTGATTCATCGAGCTTATGACCACTAAGTACAGAGCATACAACAAAATCTACACTGATGGCTCCCAAGACCTTGATAAGGTGGGTGCAGGGATAGTGTCCAATACCGTCAAGCGCCAGGTCTGTCTGCCTGGAATTTGTAGCGTTTTTATAGTGCAGAAGAAACACCCCTTAACGAACCTATTATCATATTAACCGATTCGGTTAGTTGCCAAGACGCTATCCGAAAAGGTCAATCCACTCATCCATGGATTCACACTGTAGAACGTGATGTACAGAAAAAAATAATAGTATTCAGCTAGGTTCCAAGACACGCATGAATTCCTGGAAATGAAGAAGCGGATAAACTAGCGAAGGAAGTGCGCTGTGAACCACCAACTGATAAAGTTGTCCCGGCGCAGGATGTCATACGATATGTTAAAAACCGGATATGGTGCGCATGGGAAAACAACTGGAGGCAGTCGCAGGCATCTCTACGACAAATAAAACCTAGTGTTGTATTTTGTGACAGAATTAATGCTTCTGATCACCGAATTCTGACAAGGTTACAAATCGGACACACCCGTCTGACTCATTAGTACCTATTGGAAAACAATAATAAACCAACTTGCACAATCTGTAGAATGCATCTCACAGTGAAGCACATTTGAATGGACTGTATAGGATTCACTGGTGCTCGGAGAGATTGTTGGATCTGAGGAACTCTTGCAGAAATACTTAGCAATGAAAATAGTAGAGAAATAACAAAAAATAGGTTCACAAAAGAAATCAATTTATACTAATGTATTTAGTTGTAAGTTACAAAAAAATGAGACGAATTTCAAAGCAGTGATAAAGTGTCAAAAATAAATAATAATAATAAAAATAAATTAAAGGTATCGTATCATTTATAATTCATCGATGTAGTTCTAGAACGTTATACAGAATATCGCGACGATTAATTAACTACTTTGAGCTTTTAAGGACTTCCAATAAATATCCCACTTCTACCCAAGCAGGAACGAAGAACTTGATAACTGGCCTTGTTATATATGAGCTCAGATTGAGAGATAAAATACCTGAGGATAATACCATAACAGTTTTCCCACAATGTTATGCTAATAACAAATTAAGGTAAGACAATACCGAAATAGTACCTCTCTGGTATTCCCAGGTATCCAAAATAACAAGTTTTGTTATCGGAGAGATATTTTGCTTGCCATTCTTAGGTATTTTGTTCAGGTATTTTACTAGGCCAGTTATCAAGATCAAAATTAGGTTTTCATATATTTGACCGGCAGCTGCTTGAAATCGAGTTTGACGTATGTTTCGTCATCGATCAAAGTGCAGTCTTTGTGTTTCGTCAAAACACGGACGTAAGGCCAGTACTCTCATAATAAGCACCAGGCAAAAGTGTTCACCAAAAAATTGTTTTAGGTCGGAATTTCTTTAAGCTTCCAGGAAATGAACTAATACATATGGACTATGTTTCGACATCATTATTTTATTCAATTTCTTTTTCATCGCTGAAGCCCGCACCTTTTCCTTAAGACCCTTCATTACATTTTGTGCAATGGTGGAGCCGACCTTTTTGGTCACTTTGGACACCTTGGACGATTTTCGAACTTTGGCCTTCATTATGGCCCAAAATATTTCCACCGGACGAATCTCTGGTGAATTGGGGGGGTTGGCGGTTTTTGGTACAAAAACAACGTTATTGTCACCATACCAATCTATCGTCGATCGCGCGTAATGGCATGATGCCAGGTCTAGCCAAAATAATGTCTCGCCACCGTGAGACTGCAGGAAAGGCAACAGACGCTTCTGGAGGCACTTGGTGCGGTAAATTTCGCTGTTGATGGTACCCGTTGTGATGTACGGACTAGATGTTTTACCACACTCGCATATCACCTGCCAAACCATAACCTTCTTACCGAATTTTTCGGTAAAAATTGCCTTCTCCGTTTCGGGGATGTCTTTGTCTTCTCTTACAGTATAGAATTGTGGTCCGGGAAGCGTTTGTAATAAAGTTTCACATACTTTTCATCGTCCATTATTATACACCCAGAATTTCTACACAATAACGAATCGTAGAGTTTGCGGGCCCGTGGTTTCACGGACGTGGCCTGTTTTGGGTTCCTTTTGGGTTTTTTCTGCTTCCGGTATGTTTTTAGCCCGAGTGTTTCTTTTGGCACGCATGACGTTACTCGACGAGGTCCCTAGTGTTTTGCAACATCCCGAACGAAAGTCGCTGGTTTTCGCTTGTAGGCATCCCTGATCTTTTTATCGATATCCAGACTAACAGGACCGGATTTCAGACCACTCTTCGGCGCATCTTCAAACGTACACTGTTCTCTATATGTTTGAATCGCAGATCGTACCGCTCCGACGCTTACACCCTCTTCCTTGTTCAACTTTCTCAAGGAAGTCCGCTCACAGTGCACCATTTGTGTACGATACTTTTTCGTTTTTCCGGAGTAAGACCGCGCATTTTGAAAGGTAACGCAAAACTGAGAACTTTTTTGAGAACATTCAGAAATGTGCAAACAAAAAGACGTAGCCAAAACATGTTGAAATATTTCATTATATTCAAAGTGACCGTTAAAATTAGGAGTGCCTATACTTTCTGGTACAGTCGTTAATTTTGTGCTTCAACGCTATGGAGAATCCGTGAGTTTTCATAATACAAAAGTAACAATCGCTCATGTGATTGATTGAATTAGTCCACGCCATAGGTTTAGCAATAGGTAGACCTTTGTGCATTTCACGTACCAAGAATTAAATTATTGTTTTCTTGGGATTTGATTATGATTACAAATAAAACATTAGCAACTTGAATGTTTCGCACTTTTAAGTTGTTGATAAGGAAATGCTTTTTCTATCAAACTGAATAACTTTTAATTTGATATGTTTTTACTGCGATGTGAGCATTTCTATGAGGTTCCTCATAGTTATTCATCAAATGAGTTCAAATTTTGGAATAGGCTCATGAAGACCTCATTCGAATAGTTTAAGCAAATGGGAGCGAAAATGTCTATATTTGAATAATCAAAGGGACATCTTTTAGAAGTCGAATCGGTTGCTACGATTTGCAACCATTCTGACAGTTTCGCAATTTCACTGCAAATCAAACATCTTGAAGTAGCTTTCCCTATATGCTTAACAGTTCACCCACAAATTCCGTAAGTCAACTGTACGATGGGTAAGGTTCATCTTTTCTTGCCAATAACGTAAGAAAAGAATCATCCAAACACACCCACTCGAAGAAAATTGGGAACGTGACCACGAATTTAAATCCGAAAATTACCTCAACCAAACCGTATGTGTATGATTTTGTGGTTTCACAGTTTTTTTTTGTCGCCCCTGCGCTCGTTTGAATGAAGTGTCCCCTGGGTCGTCCACATTCGAGACGTTCGTTGAAATAGCCTTCGATTTAGCTAAAGGTTGATTCCGTTCCGGCGGCGTTCGGTGTTTTACGGCTCTATAGCCGGGCACATCAAAGTCCCCATTGATAAGACGAGAGATTCATGAAGTCGGCCCCCGAAACCGGAATCTTTTTTCGGGAAATGGGGCCGTTTCAGGACGTGTTTGTGTGTGATTGTTTTTCGCTCATCTTGTGGGAAATTCAATCAACGTGTTATGCAGGGAAATTTAGAGCAAACATTGAATTTCAATTTGTGGGATTTCGGCCAACCCCATACCTATCATAAAAGTGAATTCGTTTTGATTTTATGTGCACAGGCTCCCTGCCATCCTTAGTTGGACATTTCCTTTTTTTCAACAACTGATGGCATCCGTTGAATTGCTGCTCAATTTACTCCAACTCAAATTAATTTACCTTCAATTCGAATCCACTTTCCAAGATTACGCTCTTTCTCCACCTTGAAACTTTTCAAGAAAATAAAACTTCCAAATTCTTTGATCCAACTTTTCCAGGCACATGGTGGTGAAAGTTTTCGTCAGTTTTCTGCCAACATCCATCCCCGAAAGGCTTTTCGCTTTCCCCTACCACTTTGTCGGTTCGGTTGTGATTAAAGAAATCAAAGAGCAGCGGCTAAAACATTCACCTATAGGCAAAGTTAATCAGTGTGCCTGCCTCTGTGAGCTCAAATATTTGAATTTTTAATTCTGGAACCGCAGTGCCAGATTTTTCCAAAATCAAGAGACGAAGCTAAAGTTCATCCTGCCGTCGACGACGACTGCCGTGGAGGAGCATCACGAGAGGTAAGAAAAATGACAAACAAGTCATTAAAACGCGATAATAAACGGAATAATTTATTAGCTCTCTTTGAACAGCGGAAAGCCGCGGTTTCTTTGCAATTTTTCTAGCCACGTTCGAGCAGGGGTGGGACGCGTTGTAGAGTTCTTAAAAGATTGTTATCTTGCACCTTAAAATCTGTCAGCAGCCCGTCAGATCAGAACGTCTGTCTTTCGACCTCTGCTGGTTGATTGTTTGTGATTTTCGAGGGGAAGCAAATTTATGCAAATCTGTTTAATTTTTCTTCACGGCACGGTAGATTCTACTTAAGATTTCGTCAAAACAGAAGACGCTGGTGAAGAGGCGTAATTGAGTGGTTACGTTTAATAATTAATCAGAACAAGTTAGCCCGGAGGTAAATCAGGGGATTGCTATTAATTAGCGAACACGTTCATTCGAATAAAAGGCAAATAGATATCTCAAGCACTCGGGATTGAATTTCTTTGTTCGCAATTTTCTGGCAAGGGCAGCCTAGCTTCATGTCCCTTTGTCCATCGCTGACCTCTCCAAACAACGTATTTAAATTTATTTAACAGGAAAATTTCCAATCCTTGATCTCAAGAGCAACGCAGTGTAGTAAAAGGAAAAGTTTTCTCATAATTGAATTCGATTCCTCCTTCGGCTGGAACGTAAAGCTGAGCAACGTTTTACTCAAGTGAGGGCTGCGTGTTGTAGGTTCTTGATTTTAAGATCAAACCGGTCACTCACTTTGTACAGGACACACCCATGCTCCGATTCAACGACAACAACAACAATAAGAACTTTGGACAAGGGTCAAGCAAATTAAAGTAGTTTGACATTGATATGCCACATTCTCTTTAGAAGTCATTTGGTCAAACTGTGGCGAGAGGGATCTGCCTAATCAAACAATCTTAAGATGTGAACCTTTTCTCCGGAAGGTGGGTTGGTCATTGTTTTTAAAAGAGGCAGCAATTAGTTTGCCATACCTTCTCTTACTTCCTTTTCACTGCGCCAAACTTCTATACGGAGGTTATGTTCCATTTAATGAATTTTCACCTTAACTTGAAGTATCGAATATGTTCAAAAATCTCTCTGCAGGTCGATTAACGATTTTCTTTGAAGTACCAAGCTTATTGCTTTCAAAATAGAAGGATTCAATAAGATCGACCACACTTCATTGTCGTTGAATGGAATGACATTTTACTCAGGCTTTCGGGGTCAGAAATTGATAATTTTCTACTTATCGAAAAATCAACATTCTCGAATAAATTATAATGTGTTGGTCCCAGTAGTGAACAGCAATTTCTGCTAGAACCAAAGATGTGAAGAGAAAGTAGCAATAGGTTCGATAGATCTCGGCGAGTATTGAGAATAAAAGTAGTTTTGAAATTGAGCGTAAGGCTTTTGCAAGGCAGCCTTTTGAAGCAAACTTTGCCACGGAACTTTGCCACACATCCCCATGCGGGGTAGGTCAAGGCAGGAACGGATCAGAGATTTCACAGCGCTAGAACCTGGGAGAAAGAAATAAATACTACACACACACACACACACACACACACACACACACACACACACACACACACACACACACACACACACACACACACACACACACACACACACACACACACACACAATGTATTGGAGGTTTCTCAATATTAGACATAAAAATTTTCATGACACTAATACTTCCTTTGATCACTTAAAAAAAATGAAAAATAAAACATTGAAACACTTTTTTAAAATTATCGCTAGTAAACACGAGCAAATTCCTTTAAATTCTACTAGAGGAAGCTTATCTTTTGACAGATAGGCCTATTTCGTCTGCCACTTACTGACTTTTTCAGTGTCGAGTGCTCGACTTGAAGAGAACAGCACAGTAGGTCCAGTATTTATAGTAGGTTGGTTGGTACCTCGATGTATGAGGAAGGGGTGGGTGGGAAGGAACCTGAGTCTGTTTATTTTTCTGTTTGTAACCTCAAAAGTTGTTTGATACCAACAAGATTATTATTTCCTACTTCGTTTGAAGGTGGTTTAGTTGGTTGTTGTTTTGTTTTGTGAAGTGAGTTGTTTTTGTGATGAAGTAATAAATTTAAACATCCTTGATCCTTGTTAAGCTATTTTTTGGAATTTTGTTTGTGGATTTCTATGGTTTCCGCTACTTTTAGTTTCCAAGAGTTTGTGATATGTCTTTAAATTTGTATGTTATTTAAATTTTAAAAATGTTCTGCGTTAAATATATGTCCAGCTACTTTTGATTTAAAATGGTGTATGATCCCTTTGTCAATGTCTTTGTTTGCTTTAGTGACTTCTGCAATATGCTCTTGAAACGAATATTGATATTACTGTTAATGGGGTCTTTAGCAGAACCTAATAGAGTTTTAAGTTGATTATTTTAACTAATACAAACTATTTCAAAACCAAAGTTCCGTAGGATTGATCAAAACTGTGTAGTGTGGTTATCGTGTGTCATTGCTATTCTTTTAAGTTGGGGTTGTGTTTCTGTGAATGTGCTGAGTGATTGTTTGTAATATTTTTGTGTTTTTTTCGTTGATTACGTTTTGTACTAGTTTTCGGGAGTAACCATTCAAGTGTGCTGCGTCAAAAATGTAGTCGAGTTCTTTAGTTATGCCGTTTGGACTTAGTGGTAATGTCTGTATTCTGTGTATCATGTGATTAAATGATGCTATTTTATGTTGGTATGAGTAGTTAGACGTATTTGGCATTGTGCGTTGTGTGTTTGTTGGTTTTCTGTAAATATCAAATGGGTTCTTTTACTACGAGCAAGTCTAAGAATAAGCAAATTCAATGTTTTTATGTTTTATGTTTCAAAGTGAGAGGTATGAGATTTTCCTTAAAAATGCAAAACACATCATCAACGTATCTATAACAAGCGGTAGGTAGTTGATTTGTATCTTGCAATTGTTTTTCCAAATTTGCCATGAAAAATTGGCTCAGAAAAGGGGAAAGGGGGTTACCCATAGGGGCGCCTTTTAATTGTTTATGAACGTATGAACGTACTTTTTTTTCCATGCCATGTCCTCATTTTGAAAAAGTAACAAATTTTCTAACAAGTTTAAGGGACCTTTAACTGGAATACTAGGAAAAAGTAAATTGACGTCAAAAGATACTAAAATTTAATCTTTTTTTATGACTGTGTTATGAACGAGCTCTGTGAAATGTTGTGAGTTTTTAATTGATCGACTGGAAAACTGTTTTTGGCATGTTTTGAAATTCATTAGCTAACCATTTTGCTATTTTATGGGTGGGTGGGTGATCCTATCGCTTTCCCAATCACAACCGTTCTACTAATACGCTCAAAAAAGTTTTTTAAATAGTGTTTGTATAACCTACTCAAGAAAACTGTGGTGTGAATCAATATCTAGTTTTTGTTTGGTGTGCCTCTGATGTTAATGTGTTACCGTCGCATGACTTTATGCTGTCGGAAAATATCCGTTCCCAAATCAGTTCGGTTTCGGTCGTTTCTCTTGCAGCTAGTCGTAGGCTGTTGCAGGCGTTTCAAAGTTGTTCAACATGAAGTGTGATGTTAAATGCTGTTACTGAGACGTTTTTTTTTTGCGTTTACCCAGTGATAATATTACAAGTTCCAAATGGAAAGTATTCTGTCGACTGGATTCTGAGACAATAGAAATCAAACCAAGCTCGTGGGTCTGTAGCGTAAATATTAGTTTTTTAACAGGTATTTCATTACACTAGTTTACAAAATAAATCAAAAGTGATGAGTTTTATGAATCGACAAATGTTTCTAATGTGAAATGCAGAATTGTGCAAATGCCGAATTCTAATGTGAAATGCCGAATTCAAAAATACTGTCAAAAAGGTTAAGGTAGAACGGTTTTCGAGAAATGGATAAGAGTTGGTTTTTTTTAGAAATGATCAAAATCACATTTACTTAAAATGGAATATCTCCAGCGCCTGTTATTCAATTTCAAATAATTTGTCATCAAATGAAACAAATTAAAATGTTAAATCGATCTTCTATACATTGCAATACTGTAGGAGTACATAATAGTTTCGACGCTATTTATAGGTATATATATTTTTTCAATTTTTTCAAAACATATGATTAATACCAAATAGCTTCAATAAAAAAATGTATTGCATGTTAAGCTTGAAGCCAAAGAAAAAAACGAAGCAAATTAAGGTTGAATGGAGAAAATCGGTTGAAAAATGAGGAAGTAATGCTGGTTATTGGGAAAAGTGCAGAATTGCGGAAATAAATACGCCCCCCCCCCCTTCTCTCTCTCTCTCTCTCTCTCTCACACACACACACAACCCCTTTTTTATCATTCTTGAGCACTTCTTGAGGCAAATTTCTATAAAATAAGTTTATTAAGTTCGCATTGATTCGTCACAAAAGCCTTGATATCGTCGTTCTAATTGCTTCATTTGTTGGTGGAATCGTTCACCGGTAGTCCTCAATATTTTTTTTTATTTGAGGACTCATCTTTGCTTCCGATATGTTTGGGAATACTGATTTCAAATATTCAAATGTAGGTCCATTCTTTTCCAACGCTTTTACAACATTCTTCAAGAGTCCAAGTTTTATATGTAACGGTGGGAGAATATATTGATCTTTATCCACGAGAGGAACACATTTCACGTTTTCTTTTCCAAGAGCCAGACTTGCTCTCTTTGGCCAGCCTTTTGAACCTCATGCTCTTTACGTGCGTGGCTGTCCCATTTACAGAGAAAGCACATGTATTTAGTGTACCCCTGTTGTAACCCAGTCAACATGGCAACAACCTAAAGATCGGAGCCTTGATGCAGTAAAACACCCTTCAAATTCTGTTTACTGCTGTCGATAAAAAAACGCCATTCACGGATTGTAATGCCCCAAAACTCTTCGAACAAACCATTTACATCTCGGCAAACACTATAGTTATTTTGTTTGAAGAAGTAATTAGCGAATTGTTCATCACGATTTCTGTGGTACAAAATTGTCACACCAGGCTCTAATAAATTTCTTTCTTTTAAGCGTGATACAATTCAAGATCACGTACCAAATAATTGAGCTCTGCTTGGGAAAATAATGATGGTTTTGTTTCAAATTCGGTGTCGCTTTGATCTGCGTCCTAGTTAACCAGCTGGGCAGTATCTTCAAATGAAGACTCCGTTTTTCGTTTTGGGCAAATAGTTGGTTGGTTTTTATACGGATTGCACATCAGCATATGGCACCGACTTATGGCGGCCATGTTGTTGAACTTCGTTGAGGCAGAAATAACAATCCGCAGCATGGCAAAAAGGTTCATTCCAAATAACTGGCTTATCAAAGGACAAATAGCGGCAGTGACAGTGACAGAAATGAGAGTATATAACAAATTTGAATGGGACCAATGGTAAACCATACATACCTTTTACCTGCAATCCAGCAAGCCCGGTATGTTTTGCACGAATTACACAGAACATTAGGCACCCATGGTTTATCCAGATTCTCCGGACAAATTTCAAAAAAAAAAAAACGGAACGCAGATTGAAGAGAAGCAGTGAAATTAACCGGTGTCGTAAAAATGTAGACGTCACAGGCATCGAAAGTAACAAATTCAATTTTAAGGTACACTTGAAGAAGTTTTCAAGACTCATTTGATAAAATCACGCATAAAACTAGATATTCTACATAAAGGGTGATACGGTCAAAATTTGGTCAAGGGAAAACGCGTGTAAATCGGTGAAATCGTTTATTTAAAAAATCAAATTAAATTTCTTTTTCAAGTTCAATTAGTTTAAAATTCAGGAAAAATATTCAGTTAGGCTTCCGCTTTTCCAAATCTGAATTGCCGGGCCTTACGCTTGACCCCTGCCATCAGATTTTGTACAGCCACCTTGTCCACCTTCTTCGCCGCAGAAAGCCAGTTTGCCTTGAACTGCTGCTCGTCCTTAGCAGTTTTTTTGGTCTTCTTTAGGTTCCGCTTGACAATAGCCCAGTATTTCTCAATTGGGCGGAGCTCTGGCGTGTTGGGAGGGTTCTTGTCGCTTGGAACCACCTGCACGTTGTTGGCGGCGTACCACTCCATGGCCTTTTTACCGTAATGGCAAGATGCCAAATCCGGCCAAAACAGTACGGAACAACCGTGTTTCTTCAGGAAAGGCAGCAGACGTTTGTTCAAACACTCTTTCACGTAAATTTCTTGGTTGACAGTCCCGGAAGCTATGAAAATGCTGCTTTTCAAGCCACAGGTACAGATGGCTTGCCAAACCAGATATTTCTTTGCGAACTTTGACAGTTTCGTGTGCTTGAAAATATCTGCTACCTTTCCCCTTCCTTTTGCCGTATAAAACTCCTGTCCCGGAAGCTGCTTGTAGTCGGCTTTGACGTAGGTTTCGTCGTCCATTACCACGCAGTCAAACTTCGTCAGCATCGTCGTGTACAGCCTCCGGGATCGCGCTTTGGCCGTCGTATTTTGTTTATCATCGCGATTTGGAGTCACTACCTTCTTGTAAGTCGATAGTCCGGCTCGTTTTTGGCTCGATGCACGGTTGTAGACGATACACCCAGCTTATTTGCGGCATCTCGGAGAGATAGGTTAGGGTTTTGCTTGAAACTACCGGCAACTCTCTTTGTCGTCTCAGCGGCTTCCGGTTTTCGATTTCCCCCCGATCCAGACTTCCTGGCTGTCGACAAACGTTCTCCAAACACTTTAATTACATTTGTTACGGTTGATTTGGCAACTTTTAGCGATTTTGCCAACTTTGCGTGCGAGTAGCTCGGATTTTCGCGATGCGCGAGCAAAATTTTGATACGCTGCTCTTCTTGCTTGGACGGCATTTTGACAACTGAAGAGTGAATTCCAAAATCAAAATAGGAGCAACATTCTACACACACACACCTTCAAAATGAGGGGTGTTCAGGTTTTTTAAATGCAAAATTGAAAGAAATACGTCAAGTTGATATTGACCAAATTTTGACCGTATCGCCCTTTAACATCGATAAAACAGCCATAAAACCCTCATAAGTTCCAAAAGGCCCATACTACAGGAGGTTCTCAAGACTATTTCCCAAGGTTCGCTTAAATCTTGACAGTTTTATCGGTGCATACTTGTAATGACATTCAAGACATGCTTAAAACTACGATAAAACTACCACATGTTTTGATAGTTTTATGATTTTTCTCTTTAAAAACACTTCCCTTCCGTCACAAATATGTTTCGAGGATTCCATTTTTCGATTCGTTCTGCTGAATGGGGACTTTTGTTGTTGTTTATAGTTGAGTGGAAGCTAATATATTTTTCTTCCAAAATGGATACGTAGGTAAATTAATTGTAAAATTGACCATAAGTGCATCTGTTTTTTTCTGCAATTGGTGAATTTTTCATGCGACATTCAGTTTATTGGTGTTTTATAACATAAAAGTTCGAAAATTTTAATGCGCCACTGAATTATTGCTAGAGCATTGACTTATTTAAAAAATTAAATAATAGTTGAAAATTCAACAATTAGGGACAAGGCTGATAAATTGTAAGATCTTGAATATATTGTGTCTACAATCCATTTTAAGTTTCAAAATGTATTTCAAACAGCATTGTTTGATCGTACCATTGGCAAAATGAGAGTTTTGTTGCATACTTATGAAAATGGCTACCATTCGGAGGGAACCTAGAATAGCCACGCTCTCCATTTTTTCAATGGTTTTACTTAAACCTACCGTAAAACACAAATAAAACTTATATTTCTTGCACAAAACTAACAAGATTTTTTGAGGAGCGCGATAAGTTCATTTTTATTTGTTCTTCTCTTGAAAAAGATGATAAAACTTGTTTGAATTGCTCAAGGTAAACAAATCTTTTGTAAGATAACCATAAAATCAGTGTGAAGAAGGCACATCATAAACAAAGAAATTGTGAACTTTCAAATCAAAAGTGCCTATGCATGATTGTTGTTCTTCGTAACAATTACAGCTTTAAATTTATTGTTTTTAATCACCAGCGTTAGTCGATAGAAAAAAAAAAACAAAACAAACTCTCACTTGAATATGTTAACAATGGTTTTGGTCAGAATAACAGATATTAATATTGCCTCAAATTGAGGGCTTCAATGGCGGAAACATCAGTTAAGCGAAAAAAGATCAGAGGAAAACTCTTTGATCTATATGCTAAACCTTACGTTGGAAGAAGCGCGCTGTGTAGCAGATCACTGAGCGATTCCAGCGCCCTAATTCTAACTTTAGATTTAACGGTGGTAGAAATACGATAACGCATTGCGATAACGCACTACATGGGACGTTAGGTTTAACTTGCACAACTGGTATAAAATCAATTATCAAGAGTTATTATTCTCTGTTTTCAACTGGTGACACATTGCACCATGTAATTTGATTTGTTACAAAAAATAGGACGCATTAAGCATAGACCCTTCTGATAAGTTAGAAAGCTCATGAAAGCGGAAGAATGTTGGATCGAATCAACTTCTTTTGATGAATAGCTTCGAAGCAAAATTGGAACCAGTAAGTGAAGAAAAGACTCTACCCGGGCAAAGGATTATACCAAGTTGATAACAAATTCTAATACCAGGTTATCATTTTTATTATCACTGAATATGTTATCATTGAGGCTGAATAAACATCCAAAATAACAGAATGAATAACAAAAAATACTCGTTGAATATCATTATAATAACTTATTTTGGTTATCACTGCGAACAACTTGATAACAAATCTTGTATTGTAAGCAAATTTATTGAAAAATTTTCATATTATGTTATCAATTTGAAATCAAATTCTCATGCAAATAACCGAAAAAAATATTTTGATTAAAATCAAAATTTCTTGTTCAAATATGTTGGAAATATTTATAGTTTTACAATTCAACTTACGTTCATAACGTTCATAAAAAATAGTGTGTTCAAAATGATAACATATGATAAAAAAATTTGCCAATGGTTATAACTTAATTTGTTATGGGATAACAGTGGAAATCAAAACGATAACTGTGATAATAGAACTTGTAACTTATGTGATATCTGCTTGTTATTTTCCTTTGCTAGGGATATCGGACTTCAGAATTCTGTGCAACATTAGATCTAAAGGACAGGGAAATTCATTCAATGGAAATGCAGGTAATATAACATAATCAAAATATTTAAAATGTTCCAACCGTTCCAATACCGTTCGGTGTGCACTAACCACCCTTAGGCACATAAGCCTGTGCGTGCTCTCTAGCTTACTTACGTAGCTCTTGGTACTCAAGGCGGTGATCCATGCCGGCCCGCCGTACCTATGTATGGACAAGGCGACACTGGCCAGGAGTTTCAGCTTACTCCCTTGCTCCGCAGAGCTAAGTTCGGCTGAACCGCCCACCCTTCTGTCGCTATGACAGCGTTACAGTCTGGGATATTGGAACGCTGGTCATGGGACAAATCTACGGCGGCCACGCCCTTTGCATCTTCTTCTTGCGTGGAGGCATATTCATGGAGGTTGCCGATCGACTCCGTCCACCAATACACCGGCGATCTTCCATTCCTCGGTTTGACTTCCTTTGGCATGGTCACATCGTGTAAGTGTCATAACAAGTCGTTCACCGCAATGTTCCTGGGTTTCGCGTAAGTTTCTTTCTCTCTCAAAAGCCTCTTTAAAAGTCTCTACGTCATAGTATGACGTTCTCCATCTGCTCGCGAATGGAGTGGATGATCTTCCTTCCGCACTTTGCCTTGTATTGTGAACGATACAATAACAAACCACCAAGTGGTCGCTATCAGTGTAGACATCATCCACCCTACAATTGTTAAGCAGCCTAGGACTGCTGAATGTTATATCGACTATCGATGCCGCTCCGTTTTCATGGTAGGTACCCACGTTGGCTAGGTCCACTTTGAGCCTAGCCAAGGCTTCCAGAAGAATTTGGCCTCATCGCAGCGGTTGATAAGGCGGATCCCGCTCCACGCAGGCGCCCAGAGCGTGTCGGATAGACTGTTCGATCGACCATCTTGGCGGGGCGTAGCAGCTGCAGAAGAACACTCATTCACTTTAAGAACCGTGAAGCCTTAGTTTGTTGTAGATACAACCTCCTGAACCGGTTATTTGCCCGTCGTCCATAATGCCGCCATATTGGACCTGTCCGCAACCCAGTTTCCTTTGCCGGCTGGGATGAGGTATAGGTCGGAAGTTATAGCGATATGCCGACGATTACGATTGGCTCGTTGGAATGCCCCTAGCGGCCGGGCACCTGCCAAACCCTCAGCCTCTTCCTCCCCCATGACGTGCTTATTGATCGGTTTCCCGGCACTTATTAAGCATTTGGGGGGACCTTTGCAATCCCGCGTCGTGTGGCTTGTGCTGCCACACATTCTGAACATGTTGCTCCTATTTGGGCTTTTGCACTTCCAGGATATGTGTCCGCTATCTAGACATCTGAAACATGCCTTCGGCGGCTGGTGTAGGCTACGTGGGCATATGGATCATCCCCACCTTCACCATCACCACTTTCAACGTCGCGTCCGGGATAACTGCCGCTACCCTCATGGTTGCCACCTGGGTCCCGAGTGGACCCTTCCGCAGACGCATGTCTGCGGGGGCAACCTCGACCTTGCGCTTTTCCTTTAGTACAGCGGGAATCTCCTCTACCTCGGTGATCTCATCATTGTGATGTATCGACGCAAAAACTCCTTCTTATTTCGCATGAACATCTCCAAACAGCTTTTGGAATCATCGGCTCGTCGTTGTTTTTGCTCTGGTGTGAGCAAGCGCGGTACCTATTTGGAAAATAGCTTTTTCATACCCAAACTTTTTTGTATGATGGTGTAAACACTACCTTTGGATACCTTCAGAGTGTCAGCTAGGGGTGTGGAAGTAGTTCGCCTCCCGCGGTGCACCCTGGAAACGTTAAGCTCCCCCTAACGGCTAAACGAACTACAACGGAGGAAGCGCCATACGGCGCAGGAGCCGGCAGGAGGTCGTAAGCGGTCGTGACATGGCCCTGACTTTCTCGATCGGAGGAGGACCATACGACGCGAGGTTCGGCAGGTACCGTAAGCGGTCGGGTAGGGAGATCGCGGACGATCTGGATCGCCACAGACGTCCCGAACCCTGCTTGGATCCAGGGGCATCTCGATCGAATCAGCGTCAGGTCGGCGGCTAACTACTAAAGCCTTAAGTAGTTAGACATAGTGGGTGCTGAACAAGCGCAAGAGCCCCTCTCCTGAAGTAATACCGAAAGGTGGTTCCGGGAGGGCCGGGCTTAAGGCACGGGTGGGTTTTAGTGGGTCGAGGGTAGGCACCTCATCCCCACACCTGAGTTCTTCAGGTGTCTGGTTGCAGATTTTCCATCCCGTCTAAAAAAAAAAAAAAAAAGAGTGTCAGCTATCACTTTGCGATTGCCCATGAAGAGTTTCAGTGTTTTTTTTTTTGAATATTTACCGGAATAACTGCCTCATTTGACCGACCAGAGGGCATTCAGCATCAACGGTGTCCGTACAACCATGGTCGTATGATGATCGTTTTCGATGGAGCAGAATCCGGATAACATTTTTCAAGCCAAACTTGGGCTTGAACGGTGTATTTTCCCATCAAAAAGCAATGCACAGTGGTCCAGACTGCGAATTTAGCGGAAAAGATACAGTTTCAGCCTAAGCTGGAATTTTGGAGCAACATTGTCTTCCACAAAGTTGTTTCTAATAACAAGGCGCTTCTTTTGGTGGGATATGAAAACTAGGGTGGTCCTTATTTTCAGATAAATCGTCAATATAACTTTTTTATTTGCAGAAATAAAGGCATACATTATTCGGAAAAGTTGTAGAATAAATAATTTCAAGCTACTTTGTTGGTATAATTTTTTCAGTACCTTCTCAAATGACCAAATTAGAGCATTTTTTTCATACGTAGCTCAGGGTGTTCCTATAAAAATAAGATATTTTGATGTTACTTTATAATTTCAAATTTTTCAGCAAAGTTGTCTTGCCATTGATTTTTGAACTATAAAAGTTATAAGTTGATTGATTGATTGATTTATTTTTATTAAAGAGCCTTTCTGCCACAGCTGGTTCGGCTCCACATGAGGTATAAGTAACAGGGGGGGGGGGGGTCGAGAAGGGCCCCTCTGTGCCTTTGGGGTCCTGAAGAGACTCCTCTACGGAATGATTCAAATCATAAAATATTTCTTAACAGCATTTGAAAGTATTCTCATTATTGCATATTATGTCTGAAAACTGGAAATTGGTTATTTTTTCAAATCAAGTGAAACACATTTGAAAAGGGCGTAATTTTATACTAAAATCGTTAATTACTCGCTAGCGGTAGGAAACATCGACAAGATTTATTCGTCAAAACTTTTATCTTTTTAAGTTATAAAAATCATCTGAAGACAATGTTGTTGGAAAATTTGAAATAAAAATGTTAGGGCAAAAAATTGTTTTTTCTATCGGGATACCGAAAAAAATGCTCTCAAAAGGTACAGAAATAATTATACCAACATACGATAACCACACTACACAATTACGACCAATCCTACGCAACTTCGGTTTTGAAATAGTTTATACTAGTAAAAATAATCAACTTAAAATCCTCTTAGGGTCGGCTAAAGACCCCATTAACAGTCTAAACAAATCCGGGGTCTACAAAATAACTTGTGACCATTGCGGCAAAATTTACATTGGAACGTAATCTCAATATTCGATTCAAAGAGCATATTGCAGAAGTCACTAAAGCAAACAAAGACACTGACAAAGGGATCATACACCACTTTAAATCAAAAGTAGCTGAACATATATTCAACGAAGAACATTTTTTAAACTTAAATAACATACAAATCTTAAGACATATCACAAACCCATGGAAACTAAATGTAGTGGAAAGCATAGCAATCCACAAACAAAATTCCAAAAAATTGCTTAACAAGGATCAAGGAAACGGATATTCGTGGCTGTTTAAATTTACACCTTCACACAAGAACAACTCACCACACAATTTAACACCAATTTGACTAACTTCAAACGAAGTACCCAAGCAACACCAAACCATCATAATTAGTTGCAGAAACTTGATTTTGACCTAACTGAGTCACATTGAAGTGATTTTTGCAGGTTTGCAACACATGTGCTACTAGGGTAATAATGAATAACCTTGTAGGTATCAAACAACATTTCAGGTATACAAACAAACACATAGACACACTCAAGAACTTCTCTACCCACCCCTACCTGACATACCGCAGTACCAACAAACCTACTATAAATACTAGACCTACTGTGATGTTTCCTTCAAGTCGACCACTCGACACTGAAGAAGTCTGTAAGTAGCAGACGAAATAGGCCTATCTGTCAAAAGATAAGCTCATAGTAGAATTAAAAGATATTTGCTCGCATTTACTAGCGAAAATTTGAAACAGGGTAACAAGGTTTTATTTTGTATTTTTTTAAAAGTGATCAAATGAAGGGTTAAATTTTAAATTCTCCTAGTTTCCCAATCACAATCGTTCTACTAATATGCTCAAAAAAGGTTTTTTTTAAATAGTGTTTAAAAAAAGTGAAAGTGCCAACAAAGTTGCTTGAAATGATTTATTCTCTAATTTTTCGGAATAATGTATGCCTTTATTTCTGCAAATAAAAAAGTTTTTTTTCGGTTTTTTCAGAAAATAAGAACCACCCCAGTTTTCATTCACACCAAAAGAAGCGCCTTGTTATTAGAAACATCTTTGTGCAAGACAATTTTGCTCCAAAACTTCGAACTTAGGCTGAAAATGTATCTTTCCAGCTAAATTCGCAATCTGGACCACTGTGACCTCTGTGATCTCATCAACAAGTTGTTATTAGCGTAACTAACTGAAAACGGTTGAGCTTCTATGATCAAATAGCAAAACAATTCTATAACGAAATTACTCATTATTAATATCGGAAGTAAAAACTTTCTTTAGGACAGTTTTCCTTAGATAACATCCCTACAGAAAAAAAACAGTTTTTTGCTCTAACTTTTTTTTTCAAATTTGCCAACAATGCCAGATGATTTTTATAACTTGGAATATGAAAGTTTTGATGTGTAAATCTTGCCGATATCTCGTACCATAAGCGAGTTATTAACGATTTTCGTATAAAATTACGCCCTTTACAAATGTGTTTTACTCAATTTAAACAAATAACATATCTCCAGTTTTCAGACATGATATGCAACAATGCAAATACTTTCAAATGCTGTTAAGAAATATTTTTTTGATTTGCCCCAACTAGAAAAACCAACGTTTCAAAAAGGCCTATTTTGTTAACAAAAGCCGTAATAACTTTGGCAAGACAACTTTGCTGAAAAATTGGAAATAAAAAAGTAACAACAAAATAGCTTATTTATATGGGGACACCCTAAGCTACGTATGAAAAAATGCTCTAATTCGGTCATATCAAAAGGTACAGAAAAAATTATACCAACAAAGTAGCTTGAAAATATTTAGTTTCCAACTTTTTCGTATAATGTATGCCTTTATTTCTGCAAACAAAAACGTTAGATTTGCGATTTCTCTGAAAATAAGGACCAACCTAGTTTTCATTCAAACCAAAAGAATCGCCTTGTTATTAGAAACAACTTTGTGGAAGACAATTTTTCTCCAAAACTTCAAACTTAGGCTGTAAATGTATCTTTACAGCTAAATTCGCAATCTGGACCACTGTGCAATGATATACAGGGTGCGGCAGAAAATAATGCGAAAATTTGTTCTATTGCTTTCAAATCTCATTTTCAACTTATTCAAGCAATAATATCAACATTTTCGAGTGCAGTTATCATTATAAAGTCCTTTTAAACAAATTTATTCAATGTGTCCTCCATTTTTATTAATAACATCCTCGAGCCGACGCCGGAAGCCAGAGCATGGCTTTCGGACGTAGTCCTCCGACATTGACTGCCATGTGCGTGTTTTGGTTGACTTCAGGGTTTTCACACTAGGGTGTGATGTTTTGCAGGCTCGTGCTTCAACATATGCCCAAATCGAATAATCAAACGAATTAAGATCTGGACTGCTAGGGGGCCACAAATCCTTCGGCCAAAACTTCATGTTATCGTTCAACCATTGTTGGGTTCGATTGGACGTGTGACATGGCGCTCCATCTTGCTGTAGAACAACGTTTTGAGCCTCGGAGAAGTTGGCCTTCACCCAGGATAGCACTTGGTCCTTTAAAATACCGATATACACTTCGGTATTGATTTTAACTCCAGTATCAATGAAAACAGGCGGCATTTTCAAACCGTTGGACGCCACGAAGCCAAACATCATGACACCAGCCGGATGTTTGGTTTGAAATTTGAATTTCACTTTTTCCGGAACGTTCTCCATTTTCTGTGGTGAAATGAACCGGTTCGTGCGGCTGTTGGCCACAGCATCGATGCTGAACAGCTTTTCGTCGGAGAACAGGATTATCATTTTTTTTCCTTCTTCAACAAGGAAAGCAATCTCTTGGAACGAGTCACTCGTAGTTCCTTGACCCGATCCGTAATCAAGTGGAGTTTCACTCTGGCTCTGGAAGATGCATGCAGGTCTTCTTCGATGATTCTCCGTATGGATTTCTCCGAGATATTGGCTTCCTTTGCAAGTTTTCTTATGGAACGCACCGGGCTGCGAGCAATTTTTGCACGGACCAATTTGATCACGTTCAGCATTCGTGCAAAGCGCGGACCTCCACTTCCCGGCTTCTGCTGCTCAGGACCATCCTGCAGGGACTTTTTATGCGGTAAACTGTTGCCAAATGGCACCCTACCACCTTGGAAATCTCTTTCGGCTTCTTCTGGGCGAGCAACAAACTGGTGATCACTTCTTTCGCGAACATTTTGACGAATTTGCAATAAAACAAATAGAATGTTTGGATGCAGCACTTGAAAGTAAACATAAACAAACACACTTTCGACAGAAATTAGTCACTAGCTACACGAATTAACCCAATACTCAAGTTTGAACATTTTCGCATTATTTTCAGCCGCACCCTGTTTCAACACACGAAATTGCTTTGAATTCTTCGTTTTTAAGAATCACAAATAAAGTAGCGTCACTTGAACCACTGTAACTCGATAAATAATAAACCAAGATGGCCGATGTGTTATGTATAAATTTACCTCTCAATGAGTAAATGCAAACTGTATATAAATAAGAATAAGGGTGTAATTAAATAGGAGCTAAGGCAAACTCTGAGTAGAGCGTTTCTACATCATATCACATCCCTAAGTCTGTGATGAAAAACACAGAAGAAAGCACTGTCACATGACATGCTTTGGCTAAAAGAGAAAACTGACAGCATTCCGATCCCTTCATTAGAACCTGTTTCATGGACATTTGAAGGTCGATTTCTGTTATCAACTTCCAATTAACTTGAGAACTGTTTCATCTCTTGTGTAGCAACTTAAAAAAAAGTTTGATAATGGCATTTTGTACTGAATCTCAACAAAATTTAAATATGTGAAATAGCCCTTCTCGAAACCCGGAACATCTCCATAACCCGGCAAACCAGTAATGCGATCCAAAACTACATTATTTTTCCAATCGAATGCTTCTTGAAGTACTGAGATCGGACAATATTTCATGAAGTTAGAGCACCACAAAGTTGACCAAAAATTTGCCTATTCCGATCACTTAGTCTATCCTACGTCCTGTCTATACTACGTCAAAAATTGAAGGTTGGTTCTACTTCGAAAAAAAAACGGTCTACATCTTCAAAGCGAGTAAAACTGCGTATATCGGCTCAACAGATGAGAATCGTTCGTTCAATGCATTCACCTCTCAATAGAACATCACACGTAATTTACCCTCAATCTGAACATACCAGCAAAGCACATGGATCAATCCCCCTGTATGAGACCGATTTGATCTGATAACCGAAGGGTAATTTATGTGTTTATCGTTATCTTTATGGAATGCGATGTGTGATGTCTCCCATCGTCGTCTTCGTTCGAATTCCTTGGGAGCGAAGTGGTTCGACTTTCGGCAAACCAACCTAAAAGGATGATTGGAAGAGTCCAACCAAACGGTCGGTCAAATAGCGGTAATATAGGCAATAATTTATGAAACTTCTCTGCGGGACGAAAATCGCTTCATCAGATTGTTTCCGCTCTTCTCCCGGGACTAGGAAGAACGGGCCGGAAGAGTGTCCAACTGCCTTATCGAGTCGGTCATAAAGAAATCGAAAACTTTTCCTACGTCAGCTAAGTGTCACCCGAACTTGGCCACTGACGCCGGGCAAATCTCAGGTGATAAGAATTGTTCGGGAATGTAACTTTTTCGCAAATGAGCGGAAAAAAGGAAAACTTTTCTGATGAATCATCCGGGGAGCGCGTGTGTGTGTGCGTGTGTTTGCTCGTGGAACTAATTAATAAGCGTGGATCCAATCCGGGAAGTCAACAGATTAGTGCCCTGCCCGGCGAGTGGATAATGGTTAATGATTGATTTGTCATCGTTTTTCGTGTGCGTTGGAAATTGAGCGAATGACAGGACGTTTATCGATGTTGTTTGTCAGTGCCGCGTTCGGTCAATTATGGTAATGAATTGGCAAAATTAGCTTCCATCAGGATCAGTTTTGTTTGCGAGCCGATTGTAGAATGTTACTCTTGACGAAGAGTTTTTTTTTCCTTGAATGTCTGGAATACTAGTAACCAATTTCCAGGATACCACTATCTTCAATCTCACTGGATGACATTTACGAGTTTCCTTGTTCTCAATTTCGCTACCGCAGTTTTAGTAAAATTTTATCTTTCGCACATCGGACATCGGAGTCCCTTCGATGCTTCTTGAATTCGATCCGACAATTCCTTGGAGGTGTGGATCTTGAAAATGAGAAGCAAAAAATGGGAAATCGCAAAGGATATCACACCGTTACGTCGTCGTTACGGGGAACGACTTTTCGAGGGTGGAAATCAATGATACAAATCAAATCATGCTCGCATTTGTATGTACAGTGAGCCGCAGCGGAAATTGTTCACCCTTCTTATTCTGTTTTTACTACGTCTTACGGCAACGAAAGGGTGTCAAATGAAAAATTGGAAAAGAGCGATCAGCCTAGAAAATTGAAACACGTTGAACGTTAATAATTCAATTAATCTTCGATAGACTTTTAAGATGTTTATATCAATCAGTTGAAATTGGTCGTGACTTTCAATTCGATTATAAAATAATATCATTATACAATCTTAAACCATTGATAATAACACATATAAAAGGTAATGTCTTATAATCACGTTTTGCAAACTGAATTTACTAAAAGCACAGGTTTAACCGATTTCAAATGTGAGTAACAGAGGTCGCATATGAAGCAGCAGTTTGATCAAGCGACACGCACGGTCGTGTTTTACACCTACTCAAAAGGTGGAAAGCCAGAAAGAAGCACTACACCTACTCTTCACCTCGTTTAAAGACACCGTTGCACTCAGGACCGAGCTTGCAGCCATCCAAATTCATCTGCTGTACAAGCTATGCAGTACGGACAAAAAGATTACGTTACCTTACCTTTCCAATCAGACCAAGGCCGGTGTGGCCTTCAGATCGCCTTCTACTTGATCGATCCTCCTTGCTCGTTGCGCGCCTCTTCTTTTTGTACCCGTCGGTTCGTTTTCGAGAACCATTTTATCAGGGCTGTCGTCCGACATTCATACGACCAGTCTATCGTAGTCGACCGATTTTAGCGATATGTACGATGGGAGGTTCTCCCAGCAACTGATGCAATTCGTGGTTCATTCGCCTCTTCCACGTTCCGTCTTCCGTCGGAACTTCGCCGTAGATCGTACTCAACACCTTCCATTCAAAGACACCAAGTCCTCCATTAGCAATGTCCATGTTTCGTGGCCGTAGAGAACTACCGGTCTAATTGATGTCTTGTAGATGAGCAACTTTGTAGTTCGGCGAACTTTGTTCGATCTCAGCGCCCTTCGAAGTCCAAAGGAGGCACGATTTCCAGCCATAATGCACCTTTGTATATCTCTGCTGGTGTCATTATCGGCGGTCACCAATGAGCCCAGATACACGAATTCGTCTACTACCTCAATTTCATCACCGTCGATCTAAATTCGTGGTAGAAGGCTAGCATTGTCTTCTCGTGAACATCTTACGTTCATGTATTTTGTTTTCAACGCATTAATCACAAACCCAATCCTACCAGCGTTAGCCTTAAGTCTGATGTACGTGTTCCCCCTCGTCTTAAAGTGACGTGATACGGTATCAACGTCATCGGCGAAGCCAAATAGTTGGACAGACTTCCTGAATATCATGCCACTCTTGTCTATCCCAGCTCTTCGAATCACGACACACATCACTCGTTCGATCGTTGCTTTGATCAACCGCGTCAGTTTTTCCGAAAATCCATATGTTTGCATAATCTGCCATAGCTGGTCTACAAAGATTACGTGAAGGAGTTAATTTCTGTGCTGTTGAGGTTCACTTAGTCGCCAAGCTACTCGAGTAGTAAATTCACGATGTACCCGGAAACAAGCCGCTGAAGCTGATTCCGCGCGGCCGTACGAAATTTCCTCCAGAGGCAATCATCACCGTGCTGCAAGCATCGGCAATGAAGCCCCGGAAGGGACACTTTTCGTGTCAGAAACGGGGAAATCATCGGGACCAACTCTATCTGATCCAGCTTCAGAAGAATTCCGTCATGATGGTGAACCATATGAGTACCATCTACCGCCTAACGAATACAGGCATCTTCAAAATTATCGTCTAGTGGCACCGGTATCACCCGAAGCAGCGCGAAGTGACGCAGTTGGCAACTGTCTTGAGTTCAACCACGGAATCCGAAACTGCCCCATGAAATCGCGGTGTTTCAATTGTGCCAGGGTGCACGCCACCAAGGACAGTGCACCGACGGAGGAAGGTGCCCAACTGAAGTGCGCCAACTGTGGTACATATCACGAGGGCAACATCCCAAACGTGTGGATTTTGGCGATCCACCAAGTCTCAGCCTTATAAACACCTTCGGCCTTCACCGATGAACGAGGAGCACTTCCTGACGCTCCGGTACCAAGCGTAGAATCTGTCCCCGCTCCAATCAATCCACCTACCAAACCAGCCTCCGTTCAGCAACTATTTGTGGCAGCCGCCATTGCCCCTAAATCGGCTTCCCTTCCAGGCTGCTGCAATCAGGGTTTCACTACCTCCACGCAATCGCTCTCTAGTGGACAGCTCTACTCCTTAGAGCAAATGCTAGAGTTCGTGCAAGAACTCAACTACGTTCCTGCCACTCGAAAAAAGAACAGCGCAAAGCCGCCACATCCGTGACAATGACGTTCCTAGTCAAGTATGGATCATAAACACACCTTCAGCATCCTTAATTGGAATGCTTGTTCCATCTGAAACAATTGAGCTATGTGACTTCCTTAACAGCAAATCGACATTGCCATCGTCACGGAGACGCACCTTTAACCTGAGCTTAGCGTTTCCATACAAGGCTACCGAATGCGAAACCGAAATTTTACCGGCTGCGTAAAACATCGTAGTTGATGTCGAACATGCCGTCGCCCTTATCAAGGAACTCTGCTAACGGAACATCAATGGTTCTACGAAACGACATCCACATGTTACTTGGAGGCAGGGACATTTTATCATCGCTGGAGACCTGCACGCGAAATATAAAAAATCTGGAGGAACACCCTGCACATCCGGGCACCATCCTACATGAGGACATGGGAGAGGACCATTACACCATATTGGGTCCGGTAACTACCACCCGATTGGGCAGATCCAGACCCCACTCAACGATCGACATCTTCTTCACCAACACCAGGAGCTCAGTTCGGACCACTATCCAGTGATCGTTGAATATGGCTCCTCGATCAACCGGCATCGGATAACCAGGTGGAACTACCATCGCGCCAGATGGAAAAAATTCCAACAGCGCGTCTACAATAGCGTTGATATCTACGTGCATCTTGAGTTGGTTGATGACATGCAGAGCATCGAGCAAGTGATCTCCCAGGCCCAAGAGCGACATGTTCCAGTGATAGTGATCAGATGAGTAATTCTGTATCCATTGCAAGACCCACTAAGTAGTTGAACCAATTCATCAGTACGGGTTCCGGCGTGGTTCCAGTAAATTGACTGCTTGCTGCGATCACCAACAGCTGGGTGGATCATTGTTCATCGATCTTAAAAAAGCTTTCGATACCATCGAACATCAATTACTTATCGAAAAGATGGAAGTCTTGAGGAGTATCTAAGTCGTTGTTCCAAAGTTACCTTACTAATCGCTCCCAGTTTGACTATCTGCTGAAGACAAATCAATTTGCTATCATGGTGAAACTGTAGAGGACTTGCACCGTCAAATGAAAAAGGACATAATCTTACATCAGGAGTTCTGAAAAGTTAACCTTCTTTCGTTGAATTTGAGTAAAACGAAAAATATGATCTTCCACTTGCCATGGAAACGCCTTCCATCTCACAATCCACTGGAGCTAAACGGATTTGAAAATGAGAAGGTTTTGAAGTTTCCGTTTCTCGGCCTAACGTTAGATTCCAGTATGAAATGATCCGCACATGCCAATAACCTCAAGAGTAAACTTAGCTCAATAAGTGGAGTTTGAGCAAGATATCAGCCTTTGTTCCACGAGCCTGGCTCTTGAAACTGTACTTCTCGCTCTTCCACTCTCGTCTGCAATACCTAGTAGCCATCTGGGGTATGGCCAGTAGTTCTCATTTGAAAGAACTGCAGGTCATTCAGAATAGATGCTTGAAGACTTTACTTGGAAAGCCACACTTACATCCTACGGTTGAACTCTATAAAGAAGCTAACGCCTCTATCATGCCGATTAGAGCGCTCTGTGAACAGCAAATCCTTTCGTTAGTTCAAAGAATCCTAATAGATAATTCAACGCACCATAACATCTTACTAACGAGAACTACTCGGAATCGAGCATCACGACACGAAGGACACTTAGCGCTATCAAGGTCATACACCGAGTATGGCAGAAGAAAATTTGTGTATATTGGCAGCAAACTGTACAACGAACATCCACCGAAATTTAAAAATGTTCTTGATCCATACATGTTCAAGAAAATTCTAAGAAAGATAAATCTCCAGGTATCTTCCTTAAAAGATGCCAGGTCATACATAAGGTTCTTGATTTTGTCTAATGAACTTCAGCCTTTACAACACTTCGCAACCTTTACAACACTCCGTCATCGCTTTATGGTTTCCGAAACGACGAGCTGTTCATCAGCTCCTCGTCAAGCATGCCAAGGATTCTGGACTTCGGTCTGGCCATAGGCAGCCTTCTGTCAGCTTTGCAACCTTTACCACACTCCGTGGATTCCGGAACGCCGAGCTGCTCATCTGTTAGTAAAGCCAAGGGTATTGGACTTCAGTCTGGCGAAAATCAGCGTTCTATCAGGTAAGATAGAGTTGTATATGTTTGGTCGAAGCTACCAATGGTACTGCGCCCTGATGTTCTACAATCCTTCCAGCTCTGCAACCTTTACCACGCTCCGTCATCTCTACGTGGATTCCGGAACGCCGAGCTGTTCATCAGGTCCCCGTCATCCGTACCAGGAGTTCTGGACTTCAGTCTGGTGAAAACCAGCTCTCTGCTAACTCTGCAACTCTCACAACACTCCGTCATCGCTATATGGGTTCCGAAACTACAAGCTGTTAATCAGTTTCTTGTCAGACAAGCTAAAGATTTTGGACTTCGTTCTGGCCAAAGCCAGCCTTCTGTTAGCTTCGCAACAATAACTACACTCCGTCATCACTATGTGCATACCCGAACGACGAGCTGCCCATCAAATATTTGTCAGCCATACCAAGGATGCCAGACACCGGTCTGGTGAACATCAACCTCCTGTCAGGGTATTCATCATTGCTGTGTGAACTCCAAAAGGACTAATCATCAGGTTTCTGTCACCCATGCACAACTTTTGGTCATTTATAGCCTTTTTTTATGAATTCATTTATTTGTACAGGCTCAATTGAATAAACTTTACAGAGCCAAGTTTTCATGTTTATATACATCAGTTATCGTAGAACTAAGGTTAAGGGGATAGAACCGATTACTCGCGGTCGTCTCGAGGTTAATAGGAATAACAATTTTAAAGATGGGAAAATTGTGGTGGAAATTTTGAACAAAGCATAAGGAACAGTGGTTTACTTATATCTAGAACTTCAAATTACAATTTTTTAATTAAACGTTTTTAATTAAAAAAAAACCACTCACTCACACAAACAACCAAACTCACACACACAACCACACCCACTCACACAACCACACCCACTCACACAACCACACTCACACACTGGCACACACATTTCACATAAATTTAACCTAAACAAGTAAGTTAATCAAACTACAATCTAAGGCTAATGTTAGTCAAAAACACATAAATGAGTTTCATAAACTCCAGATCGCGCGCAGCCAAAATGTCTCGAATCGGTACATTGGGTTGTCTACCTCGAGCCCGAAGGGAATCATACAGCTCAGATCTGACTCCACGATGCTCAGCACAAAACCAAATAACGTGATCTGCGTCCTGGTAACCTTGTTCGCATTCACAGAGATTGCTGTCTCCCAGCCCAACACGGAACAAATGAGCGTTTAAAGAATAATGATTGGACATAAGGCGAGACATCACACGAATAAAGTCTCGACTCACATCCAATCCCCTGAACCAACATTTCTTAGACACCTTAGGAGTGATAGAATGAAGCCATCGCCCCAAATCTCCTTTATTCCATTTATACTGCCAGCTATCGAGTGATATCTGACGAAAAATATAGAAAAATTCGTTGAAAGCGATTTGTCGGTCATAAATATCGCCTTCCATAGCGCCCACCCTTGCAAGCGAGTCCGCTTTCTCATTGTCAGGAATCGAACAATGAGAAGGGACCCATACAAAGATGATAATGAAAGAACGTGAAGATAAAGCACTTAGAAGACCCCGTATTTTAATAAGAAAATAAGAGGTGTGCTTTACCGGCCTCAAGGAGCGAAAAGCCTCTATAGAACTAGAGACTATCCGTGAAAATGAAGTATTGATCCGGTGTAAGTGAGGCAACAGTTTTTAAGGAAAAATAAATTGCTGCCAATTCCGCGACAAAAACAGAACAAGGTGCTTGAAGTTTACGAGCGACGCTATAATTTTCATTGTATACACCAAAGCCAGCGGAGTCCTCTATCAAAGACCCGTCAGTGAAAAACGTTTTGGTGGAATCAACTAGGCCAAACTTTGCAGCGAATATCACCGGAGCAATCATAGGACGATGATGCTCTGGGATTCCAAGAAGCTCCTGTTTCATGGTTAAATCAAAATGAACCGAATTTCCGAAATCGAAGAAGCAAACATGATTGGGAATATTCAGCGAAGGGCTGACATCCTGTGTTATGTTCAAATGGTATAACGTCATGAAGCGAGTTTGAGGATTCAACTCAAGAAGCTTCTCAAAGTTTTCGATTACCTGAGGGTTCATAACCTCACACCTGATGAGGAGTCGGAGAGATAATTCTGAAAACGAGAGTGGCAACATGCCAGCCAGCACTTCAAGACTCATGGTGTGAGTCGAGTGCATGCAACCTAACGTGATACGAAGACACCGATACTGAATACGTTCCAGTTTGATGATGTGCGACCGAGCCGCCGATTGAAAACAAAAACTACCGTATTCTATAACCGACAAAATCGTTGTCTGGTACAACGTTAGAAGATCTTGCGGATGCGCTCCCCACCAGGTCCCGGTAATTGTGCAGAGAAAGTTGATCCTTGGCTGGCATTTTCACTTCAGATACTCAATGTGAGATCTCCAGGTGCACTTTGAATCAAACCAGACCCCAAGATATTTAAATGACATAGAATGAGTTATCGGCTTACCCCAAATTTGAAGCTTCGGTTGTGCTGGGTTATGCTTCCTAGAAAAAACTACCAACTCAGTTTTCTCCGTAGAGAATTCGATACCTAGCTCTAGAGCCCAAGTAGACAAATTGTCTAAGGTATCCTGCAAGGGTCCTTGTAGATCGACCCCATAGGGTCCCATGATAGACACTACGCCGTCATCTGCAAGTTGTCTCAACGTACAGTTGTCACCTAGACAACCGTCAATGTCTTTGACATAAAAATTATACAACAGGGGGCTTAAACATGATCCCTGGGGGAGACCCATGTAGCTAAATCGAAAAGCTGTAGAGGTTCCATGAGAGAAGCTTATATGTTTCTCTGACAGCAAATTGTACAAAAAATGATTCATTAATGGTGAAAAACCACAAGCGTGGAGTTTTTCTTAGAGAACTTCAACAGATACTGAATCAAAAGCCCCCTTTATGTCCAAGAATACAGAAGCCATTTGCTCTTTTTTAGCAAAAGCTAACTGAATATCTGTGGAAAGCAACGCGAGACAGTCGTTCGTTCCCTTACCCCTACGGAAACCATATTGAGTATCTGAAAGCAGGTTGTTCGTCTCAACCCATTTGTCCAGACGGAAAAGGATCATTTTCTCCAACAACTTTCGAATACAAGATAACATCGCGATGGGTCGATAGGAGTTGTGGTCGGACGCAGGCTTACCAGGTTTTTGAATGGCAATAACTCTCACCCGCCTCCAATCATCCGGTACAATGTTGAGTTCCAGACACTGATTAAACAAGTTCAACACGCGCCTCTTTGCGACGTCTGGGAGGTTCTTAAGCAAGTTGAACTTTATCCTATCAGCCCCTGGAGCCGTATTGCCACACGAAAGGAGTGCGAGAGAGAGTTCTTCCATTGAAAAATGTTGGCTGATCTCATCTATTGAATTCGTGGTTTCGCGAGGAATGATCCGTGCTGGCACAGAATCTGGACAAACTTTTCACGCGAACTTGAGGATCCATTGGTCCGAGTACTCCTCGCTCTCGTTGTTCGTAGTTCGGCTACGCAATCTTCGCGCCGTGTTCCAAAGAGTACTTATCGGCGTTTCGCGTGATAGCCCGTTCACGAATCTTCGCCAGTAACCTTGTTTCTTGGCCTTGATGAGGCTCTTAAATTCTCGTTAGAAAGCCGTGAATACTTCGAAGTGCTCAGGTGTTCCACGTCTACGGAAAACTTCAAACGCGTCGGACTTTTTACGGTAAACCTCGGTGCATTGCTGATCCCACCATGGAGACGGAGGTTTCCTGCGAGATGACGTCCCTGGAACTGGTCGAGTTTGAGCTTAAAGCGCGCTGTCTAAGGCGGTTGGAGGTTGCAGTTTGGAGAGGAAATTGTATTCCTCCAGCGGTGAAAGCTCTTCTACCGTCGTAACGGCTTCATTACTGCTGTCCTGAACTTTGTCCAATCGATGTGACGGGTAAGATCATACGCGACGTTAATGGGTTCCGATGGATTGAACCCGGTGGCAACCGAAGTTTTTATGGGCAAGTGATCACTACCGTTGGGATCTTAAATCACATTCCATGTGCAATCCAACGATAATGAATTCGAACAAAGTGTGAGGTCTAATCTACTGCCAACTGAGGATGGACCAGCCAAACGTGTTACTTCTCCATTGTTAAGAACTGTCATATTGAAGTTGTCACAGAGGTCATATATCAAAGAAGAACGGTTGCCATTATACAGTTCTCCCTAGCCTGTACCGTGAGAGTTAAAATCTCCCATGATCAACCGTGGAGTAGGAAGGACCGAACAAATATCTGAAAGTTGTTTTCGATTTATCGAGGCTCTAGAAGGAATATACAGAGTAGCAATGCAAAGGCTTTTATTTTTAATAACAGCCTGCCATGTGACAATTTCAATACCTGGAATAGGCGGAAAATTCACTCCATAGAAGGAGTAGCACTTTTTGATCCCCAATCCTGTGTTTGTATATATGTATTTGTATTCAAAACGGCCGACAAATCATGCAAAAGGGGGAAATAATGCAAATGAAGATCGATTTCGGAAGAGAGCTATGTTTCACAAAGAGCGAATGCATCACAACCGGTAGTGTGAGATACAAATTTAACAAATTCCAATTTAGGAACAAGACTTTGACAATTCCACTGCAGAGCAGTGATCAAATCCCCGACTTCACTTGGAAAAATTATCCATCGAAGGAAATGATAGCTGCAAGGGAGTGGTCACTTAAATGTCAATTGCTTCAATAAAGTTTTCACTGTGGGCAGTATTGCTAGAACAATTCTTTTAAGAGGGTCAGAAATTTCGTGGTACTTGAATATACCTTCGACAATGTCATCAAATGAGAACAGCCGAGTCGAAGAAAGGGCTTCTGTTCTTAAAATTGGGGCATCAGAGGTTTTGGGTGTTCCCGGAACAAATGGAAAGTCATGGGTGTAGTTAGTACTACGAAATCAGGTGGAATCGGATTTTCTTTTTTCCACCTTTCTTTGAGAATGGACAGGCTGCGTTGAGAGCTCCTTTTCAGTAACTTTCCGTGGGTGGACGCGCTTTCGCTTCCGTGAAGCAACTTCCGGAAAACTGATTGATGTTCCCTGTTGAGCCAAATTAAAGTCAGAATAGTCATCTGACAGAGGAGCAAAAAGATTTGTTTTGGCACTGGGAGATGGTGAGGCTTTTTCCACATTTTCGGCAAGAGATTGCCTGGAACGCTGTTTTAGAGAGCGTTCCAATTTTTCCCCGCGTTGTGTGTACACCGGGCACGATGAGAGAGCAAGAGGAGGAGAACCCTTACAGAAAGCGCATTTTGGTTCGCTGTCTGCACAGGCGCCATCCTTATGTTTCTCCGCGCAGTTGCATTTTTCGCAGATCATTACCCGAAGTACAAACAACGTCGAAGTTTTCCCAACTCGACGTATTGAGGGAGGGCTGAGCCAGAGAAGGTCACGCGAATCGAGTCTGACGGAGTGAACTTTTTTCGCCCTGATTGGTCGATAGTGTGCCAAGTTGGTGCACATCCAGTATCTGAACTGGGGAAGCAGAGGGGTTCTTAAATCGACCAACCCCCCGCTTCCGCAGGATCTCAGGGGTCAGACTCGCTTCGGTGACCACACCTTCAATTTCAATACCCCGAGCTGGGATATACACTCTTTATTCTAGTGTAAAGAACTGAGAGACAGCAATCACATTAGCTTGCTTGAGGATGGACCCGAGCATTGGACCGAGTTTATTCGGTCTGACTTTAATTTTCTCGATCTCAGCCGAAATTCGTTTTGTCAGATCGTTCGAAATTTGATAGACATTCAGAAGTTTTGTTTTTGGGCTGAAAAATAGACAAACCCATGGACCAGCTGAACCATCTGGATAAGCACGTGATCTGGTAACTTTATGAACTACCCCATCATTTTAGGCCATAGATGATTCATCTTCCGATAAATCATCCATGACCTCGTTCGTGGGACGCTCAACCACTAACGCAACCTTAACTACAATCAATCACAGATAAACAAACTAAATCTAAGCACACTCTCTCACACGCTATCACACACTCTTCTCACACACTCTCACACACAATTACAAAGTATTCAGCAGAGAGAAAAACAAAAACTTATCTTATGTATTACTGATCTGCTGCAGCTGGGCGACGATGTGTGACCGCGTATACCGGCTAAACGTTGACCTGAACGATGATGATAATGATGACGATGATGATGATAATTCTGGTCGGTGGTAGTTGGTGGATGGACGAATGCACGCTACACACGATGGACTGCTAATTAATTACGTTGTCGCACTGCTTAACACACAACGTATTCTTATTCAGAAACTAAATTTCACTCGCGATCGAGCAAAACTGAAGACTTGAAACAACTAGTAAAAAACTTTCAAAGCAACGGAGGGTGGACCGACCGAACTGCACCGCTCGCTTGTTCACTGGGCAATGCAGCGAGAACTTAGTTGAGCACATAATAATTCATGGAAGTGTAATCCCATTTTCAAACTCAGCTAAGTTTAGAGTTGAAATATTTTAGAACAGAACAACCACATAGTACCAACAGGGTAATAACCATAATGATGATTACAACTGAGAGACAAAATGTATTATAATGATCATTCAACTTGTGGTAAATTTCTCTTCAGGAGAGAATCTCTTATTGTTACTTAAGTGCTTTTGAAAAGTAGAGCGAGAAGTTTTTGTTTTATTTTGTCTTCCTTCTGATCGTATTGAAATTTTTCTCAGTTTCACTAAAACACTGCAACTTTATCGTACAATTTGCGGAAATGGTGACGTTCTGATTATTTCATAGAAATCATTAGTATATTAAGCATATTAAATAAAATAAAAATGAGGTTACGTGTTACTGAATAAGAAAGTTGTCCTTATTTAGCTAGCCTTTACTGAGCTATGCAAGTGTTTTATAAAATAATGGTTTATGGGCGTAAGATGCCATCTGTGCGTCACTGTATGTAGGAACTTATCCACACATTTGAAATCGGAGACTTTAGAGAGGCAAGAGGGTGGAGATCTTTTTTTATTACGTCGTTTTTCTAAATTGGATGAAAGGGGTTTTAGTTTTTTTTTTCTTCACGTTGGTTCAAAAGAGGGTTTGACAAGTTTTTGTCAGTAAATTTGCAACCGAGGCAATAAAACGCGCTGTGGGTAGTTTCAATTTGCTGTGGGGGGTTTTCTTTGTTAAGACTGTGAACTCCGTGCGCCGGTTGATGACCTGTCGTTTTTTTAAGTTTTCTTGCTAAAACATTAATCCAACTATACAGTTTCGAAAATGTAACTAAGTAACGATAACAAAACGCATTCGCCATCCATCATCTACTGCACTGCCCGAACGAAAAGTCAACAGAGTAGCGGAAACAATGAGCCGCTTATGGGTCGTTCTGAGGAATCAACCCCCGACAAAGGACAAAGGATTTTCCACTCAAAAACGCAGCAGCAACAACAACAACAACAACAACTGCAACCAACGCACTCGGTCGGCTAACTCAGAGTCGAGAAGCCAGCCAAAGAGCGCCAGCAAGCAGAGTGCAGCCAGCAAGTAGGTGTGGTCGGGGAGCGATAACAAAATTGAATACAATTGCTTCAATCTGCCATTAGGGCACTTTTTTCCACTATCATTTTTGTCAGCGCACACCAACCAGCGAGTGGCATCAGTTTCGGAAAATCTCCGGCGAACCTGTCCTGGCTGGTGCAAAACGACAACGTGTGCCTGTTCCGGGTATGATCCAGAACGAGCACACCACACGTTTCATATCGGGAGGGGGAAATCTCTGCCCTTTTCGGTGACACGGTGTGATTTTCCGGGACCCACCAACGCGCTCAATAGTCCGATTCTCTCTAGTACCGTTTGTCGGGCACCCATCACACGGTTCTAAAATTTAATAAAATTGACAACAAACGAGCAGCGGCATCGAAACAACAGCCAGAAACAATATAAGCGATGTGTATGCAAATTTCGAGGTGCTATTAAATTGTCATTTATCCGCACAAGTCACACGACACCGTCGTCGTCGTCGTCGTCGTCGTCGGCGCTTTCGTCATCGTCGCCGGCGGTTTTCCCTGCTGCCTGAGTGGGTGCGGTGCCAACAACCTGGATGTGGACAGATGGGTGGATGGATGGAAGTGATCGACAACCGTTTCGCAGTTTTCCGAACATTGATGCCTCTCTGACTTTGAGTCCTATCGAATGGCATGCAGCATGTGAGCGTTCGCTTTCGCAAGATATGACGGAAGGTGGAATTGAGTGAGTCGGATCTATCTGGTATTTGCACGGTGGCTTAGTCTTCGGTTATTGTCATCATCAACAGATTTTTTTGAAACTGCTGACACCCTATAAACAAGGGGAGGCGAATGGCTTCATTGATATCATTCGTTCGTTTGGCAGGAGTGGCACCTTTTTTTGAGCATTTGCTAATTACTGCCAAGATTGAGTATTGAGCAAACAGATTTCGTTGCATGCTAAAATCGATTAGCAATTTTTGCGCTCAACATCATCTCAGCGATAGCAAAACAATGCTGTGAAATGCAGAAAATTCAAATTTTTCAAAATCTTTCAAGCCTTCTCACTTCTACAAAGAATGTTTTCTTTGCTCTTAACTAATTATTCTAAGAAAGCACATCGAATTTTGTTGATTGTTAGAACTTTCTACATTTTTCTCTACTAAAAACTGTATTCGATGATATTTGGACACATAAAATAGGTCTCCAAAAATTTTCTATGAGCCCGATTCTTTTCAAACTTTCTGGAAACTAAGTACTACTAAATGGTAAAGTTTTGACATCATTGGTTTATTGAACCTCTTCTCCCAACCCAAATGCCCGCACCTTTGCCTTGACCCCTTTCATCAAATTTTGGGCAATGATAGGACCGACTTGCTTACTTACTTTTAACCACACTTTCTTTAGTTCAAGTTCATTTTCTATCAATTTTGGAGTTTTAACGAGCTTTGCCTTCATAATTGCCCAAAATTTTTCAATTGGGCGAAGTTCCGGAGTGTTTGGAGGGTTGACGTCTTTTGGTACAAAAACTACATTATTATCTTTGTACCAGTCTAAGACGGGCCGGGCATAGTGGCAAGATGCCAAATCCGGCTAAAACAGTGTCGGGCCATCGTGAGATCTCAAGAAGGGCAGAAGTCGTTTTTGGAGAGCATTCGTCCTTGTAGATTTGTCCGTTGACGGTCCCAGAGGTGATGAAGGGGCTGACTCATTTTGCCACATCTACAGATCGCTTGCCAGACAAGGAATTTTTTGGCGAATTTCGACAGTTTCTTCTTCCGTACACTCTCCGGAACGGCCAACTTAGAGGTGGCGACGTAGTGTTCCTGTCCTGGCATTTGTTTGGTGTCGGCTTTAATGTAGGTCTCATCGTCCATCACAATGCAGAACGGTTTTGTGAGCCACTCCCTGTACAGTTTTCTTGCACGTGTTTTGGCCACCAAGTTCTGTTTATTGCTCCGGTTCGGTGCCTTCTGGACCTTGTACACATGTAATCCAGAACGTTTCGTTGTTTTCTTCACAAAACTTATTGATACTTTCGCTTTTTTCGCAACATCCCTGATCGAAATGTTGGGATAACGCTTAAATTGGTCTCCGGATTTGATGTACCACGTTTTTTGCCACTACCATTTTTCCGCTTGGTTGTCTTACGGTCATTGAACGTTTTGATCACATGAGATACGGTTGAATGTGCGATTCCGAGCTGTTTTCCGATCCATCGATGAGAAGCGTTTGGGTTTTCGAAGTGAGTGCCCAAAATCTGTTGGCGCACTATTTCTTCATTCGAAGCCATCACTGAAATTACTCGACCGATTTTCACGAAACTCATTACACAATTGACACAACACAATGAAATACATTCAGTTAAAATTTCAATTATTTTTACCCACACGCTAAAAAGTTACGAACAATTGCGTGTGTCCAAATTTCATCGAATACAGTCTTTATGGTGTTTCAAACTTATTGCTTATCAAAATTCGCTTATTGTCTTCTTCTCAACGTAGTATTTTGAACACACTTCCACAGTTGTTACGCGCTTTTCATAAGGGTGAATCACTTCTTCGGCATAAATACCGCTTTCCAGCACTTATTATAAGGTAATGGGACTCGCTTGCGTGCTAGCTGAAGCCTGCTAGCTGTGCTCTCATTCACGGTTACCATCGTGGGCACTCGCATTTTTGAAAACTCATCGGCCTTGCTGGACCTCTGGGTTGCTGGACCTCTCCATTTGCTCCATCGTTGAGCTGTTTAGCTCTCACCAATTTTGGTCGAGCCGTTTAAATACCATTTCCTGAGTCATTCAGCTCCACATTTTGACGCAATCGACTCGAGTAGTCCCCGACGGTGGGTCTACCCTACGCCGCCGAAGAGTTCCTCAGCGACGGAAGTTTCCCCGAAACAGATTCTTTTGATGTTACTGCTCATCCAACCGACCGGTAGGGTGCCGAAGTCAGTTCAGTGATTCCGGTGGAGCCTACCCAAGGAACATTGCTGGTTTTATCATGGTTTTATAGCATTCTTGAAGTCTTAACCATGCTCTTCAGAACCCTTATAAACCCAAATTGTTACTTGGGTAGTGTCCGGTTGGCTGGCGCCATAAGGACCTGAAGCCGGTGCTACGACGTGTTCTACTCAACTAGTCCTCAGCGATAGATCTAGCCTACTCCGACAGGAAAGTTCCCGGCACGGGAATTTCTCCACAACCGATCGGTCTTCATAGGGTGACGAAGTCAGTCCTGCGATTCTAGGTGGAGTATGACTTCCAGGACGCCCTGAGGACCCCAAACCACTAATTGATTGCTGACTGACTGGACTGACTTGCAGTGGCACTACATGCTCTTCCTCTGCACCTCGGACGGTATCCTCGTTATTGCCCTATCGACATTGAAATTTTATCGACATTGAAAATTGGTTGATTATTTCAATAACTTTAGACACAACTGATTCTAAGTAAAGTTATATTAACATAGATGGAAAAAATCGAAACCGTTCTAACCATGTATTTGAGTAGAACTTACACTGCATAAAATTGCATTGTTCATGACGAAAATCCACTAGCCAGAAAAATTAAATCCCATGATTTCTTAGAAAAGCTTAGTAAGTCATTTCCTGTTCCGAACCACGAGAAGTTAAATAACTTAATTTTGAAAGATGAAAACGTCGCATCGTTTAAGTTGGGCTCCGGGCTCCGGGCTTTGTGGAGGTCATTCCAGCAGTTTGATCCGACAATACCGGAAGAACGACTTGGTATTCTTGGCAGCATGCTTCGCGTCATTGTCCTGCTGATATACGAAGATCTCTTCAAGACCCCTTCTGGATCAGCGAAACCTCCAGATTTTCTTGCATGATGTTGATGTAGGAATCTGCCGTCATTATTCCGTCGATTTCAACGAGGCTACCCACTCCACTCCATGAAAAACACCTCAGACTATCACATGTCCTCCTTCATGTTTCACCGTGCCTTAGATGTGGCGCTCCTGAAGCTCCTCACCTGATCTGCAGCAGCACACACGAACCCCGCCGCTTTGAAAAGTTCGAATTTGTATTCGTCGGTCCGAAGAACCGTTTTCCGGAACTCTACGGGCTTATCTGCGCGCCAACAGCAAGGCCGGCGTACAGAGACCTGGCAAGATGGTAGCAGGTGAGGTAGCGGAGGTACGCGTCCTCGTCTCGCAGGTGACGGTCAGTGTAAAAACCTGGATAATATCACCGAGGCAGACGAGATCTCAAC